>JAKSZP010017470.1:0-85949 GCA_022478985.1 Massospora cicadina
CCCCAAGGAGAAGCCTTGGGCCTTTTATGACAAGGAATTGGCAGCCTTTGCATGAGCATTAACTCATTGGTGGTACCAGTTACAGGGGTGCTCAACATGAATTAATGGTCCGCACGGATCACCAGGCCCTTTTGTACTTTCATAAACCCCAAAAATTGGCGTATCAGCAAGCCCAAACCTATCGGGACCTGTGCAGTTTTAACTTCAAATACAAATTTGTAAAAGGTGCACTCAACATACTTCTCAATTTTCTAAGCCACAGCCCCACCTACTGTTCCTCGGACTCAGAGGAAGTGGATCTCGTTACTGTGATTCCTGCCACCCAAATCCTGTCAATTGTCCCCCCCATCGTTTCATCCATTGCTTTGGCTCCTGATGCCCCACTAGTGGCTCAGGTTTTAGCCAGTCAAATGGCCTGCCCTGAGGGCGTGGAGTTGGTCGAGCAGTTGGCCCACCCAAGTCATAAACACTCCCTATACTCCTTGGAGGAGGGACTTATTTACTTTCAGTCTCACATCTGGGTTCCCCCTCCTTCTGACCAGAGGTATTCCGCGCAAATCATGATCCCCCAATGGTCGGACATCCTGGCAACAAAAAATGCATTGATTTGATCGAGAGGACCTTCAATTGGGCAGGTCTGAATAGAGAGGTTCTGGCCTGGATCGCCAATTGTGTTACTTGCGCCAGGGCTAAGATGGACCGCTCTGGTAAAAATGGCCTTTTGCACCCCTTACAGCAGGCTGAGGGTCCATGGACATCAGTGTCCATGGACTTTATCATCGAACTCCCTGCTCTAACAGGTTCACAGTGGTGATGGTGATGGTGGATCACTTCACAAAATTTTCCCTCTTTATACCTTGTACTTTCACAATTACATCAGAAGAAACCACCCGCCTCTTTGTACACCATGTGTTTTCAATGTTTGGTCTCCCCCAGGAGATCATCAGTGACTGTGGCTCACAGTTCACCGCACAGTTTTGGAGTGAACTCCTATCAATCCTAAAAATATCCCCCTGACACTCCACTGCATATCATCCCCAGTCTGATGGACAGACTGAGCATGTTAACCAAGTCCTTGAACAGTACCTGCGTTGCTATGCTGCAGCCATGTAAAACACCTGGGCCGATGATCTTTCTCTTACTCAATTCTCTTATAATAATGGGAATCACATGTATACGGGGCTTTCCCCCTATAAAGCAAAGTTGGGTTATAACTTTTTATTTTTGGTCAGCCCTTGCTTGCGGCCCAAGGTTCAAGCTGCCGCGGATCATGCTGAAAATATCAGATAGACTTAACCTTTAGTGCGGGAACACCTCACCAAAGACATAGATGACTACAAGCAGTTTGAAGATTGCAAGTGGCTACCATGTCACAATTTAATGGTGGGCTCTTATGTTATGCTCGATACCCATAATTTAAGAATTCAGGCCCCTTCCCACAAGTTTGCTAGTAAACGCTCAGGTCCCCATTTGGTGGAGGAGGTATTGGAAATGGGGTATTCCAGTTGAAGCTCCCTGCTCATTGGAAACAGCATCCTGTCTTCCATGTTTCCCAGCTGTCGCCCTTCAAGGGTGTGATCCCCACAGAACCTGAACTGATTATCATCAATAATGGAAAGAGGCCAAGGTAGAGAATATCCTGGCATCCCAAAAATCCCAACGTTCCATACAATACCTTGTGGCCTGGAAAGGGTATCCGGTATGGGAAAATAGTTGGGTTAAGGTGCACGATCATGAAGACAGTATGGAACTAGTCAAAGCATTCCATATATCCCACCCCAAAGCTCCCCACTCCCCAAAAAGTTGCGACGATTATGGCAATCAAGTTACCCAAGGCGCACAAGAATGTGGCTCTCATGCAGTTTCCCGGTGGTGGGGCCCTTCCCTTGGAAAAAGGAAAGGGTAATGTATGACCTGGGGAACGTCCTCTGGGTGTTGATCAGGCCATTTTTCCATTCCCAAGCAAGAAGGCACTGAAGAGGATGGCTGTACCCCTCGTTACTCAGGGCGATCTCGCTCACGTGGTAGATGAGCGCTGGGTAACAGCTCTTCCTCTTTGGATTCCACCTCCAATACCCACACTCACCTCAGCAGAACTGTTATGAGGAATCAGCATTTATGCACCAATATCATCAAAAATGAAATCAATCAGAACTAATTCAAGTGGCAATCAGCCCAATGTTCAGATTTTAAATGATTGAAAAGGTATGAAGACTGATCTATCAGCCAGATTGCCTGACGGTTTTGATTCAGTTAACACAATGATTGAAAAAATCACCCCCCTCCCAAAATCATCAGGGATCATCCTCAATGGGCAGGCAACAGCATTGGACACCATCAATAAGGGTTTGAAGCCCCCTGTTGGCAATTTGGGCATTGCGCCCAATGCAACGCCACTGACCAAATGAATGGCCCAGCGACTGAGCATGGGCAGGTTGGGCGTCCCAAACCTGTTCCCAACCAAATGGGCCCGCCCCTATGTGGGGCGGCCATGGGGGATTCCTGCTGCTCGTCAAGCCAAACGCCATTGCGCCAACCATTAGAAACATAGCTGAGCCTCAGTTTGGACGTTTGAGGTCAAACTGACAGCGACTTGGCCCAAACCAAATTTTTTGATGTCAGTTCCCAGTGAACTAATCCGCCCATTCCCAAATAATTTGCCAGTTAGGTCAAAATTGAGGGTCCCAATCCTGGCTTGTTACTACCCCAATCAACTACTATTTAATCGGTTGCATTGCACTGAGAAAATTGTTGGTTAATTTTCTTCCTTTTCCTGTGCAATAAAATTTTGCCAAAAAACTAAATTAATCTTTATTGTGTTGATTTTAATCTGGCCATATCCCCAATGGCTTTTCCCCAGTGGCCCGTTGGTCTGTATACCAGATGGGCTCTACTAGTACTTATGGTCACTATGGCCCCCACAATTGTTGATTGGATTCAGCGAGTCAGATACTTCTGAAACTTTAACTCTGCTATCATGAACTTCTGACAACAGTATATGGGGATCTTGTGGCCTTACATTCACCATCTACAAGTGAGAATCTGTCCCCTTGTCTCCCCAGTTGAAACAACCCCATATGCCAATAAACTCATTGAAACCATTTCTGTGATTCCGCCCCCTGCAGCAAGACCCCCAGGGTCTGGGGTGGGCTCAATTTGGTTCGTCATCAGGATCATACTCACTGTTGTCCAACACCAATGATTAATTGTTTTGTAATGCCTGGCTCCATACAACGTCGTTCAGTTGGCAATGCCTCTGGCATTCTGGCTCGCTTTTTGGGTGCTCATGCATCCTGACTGGCAGGCCAGTCTATACTTCTTCTGCCATTTCCATGACACAAATGTGTTTGAGATATTTTAACAGATACTATAATATACTGTAATATAAATAATATTTTATCATAAATTTTTTTAAAAAAAAGCCTAGTATAACATGATTATTTTATTTTTATTTTTTTGTATCTAGTCTGAATCTAAATCTAAAGATAAACCTCTACCCATGCAGCTAGTAACTTCATTTTGTGCGCCTTTTTCTTATGTACTCCTTCTGTCTCAAATGGTGGTTTTGTATAGCTTTTACCAATTTGATTTCATTTAAGACATCATATTTAAAATTGCTATTAGTGATACTAAACCCGCAAATTGTTCATTGACATTCATCACCCATCACCTAGATATAAGTGATGGGTATGCTTCTGTGGGGGCCTCATCGCCCATATTTGGGTGACATGGCGACAAACATGTTAAAATCATTGTGTACATAACATATCTTCCAAAAAATTAAATCAACTTAACTTGCTAAAAGTATTTTATTAATTAGGGGAACCAAATTAGGCAGGTTTTTTAAAATTATATAAACCTAAAAGCATATACCCATGCTTCACTAAAGTATTTAAAGTTTATCAGATGATAAAATCATACTGACAGCCTATAGGCTGTGCCAGCACTGTTCTTGAGACGCTCAGAAAAACAGCTTCGCTGTTGCCCTCATGGCTGGTGAGCTGATCATCATAACTACTTGATCTTCTTAAAACTTTAATGCTGATTTTTGTTGAGTTTCAGGTGAGCAATTTGGGAATATTATTTGATAAATTTGCCATTTCTCACCCGCTCACCAAAATAGATTGAACCTATCAGACTCAAGGACTCAGATGTCAGTCAGTCAGTACCATTAAGTCAGTAGATGTGTTTTATTAAGTAGATTAAAGTTCCAATGCGTGAGGATGAAAGCTTATAAATTGATACTTGCAGATCAAGTTCTCACCCCCAACTTTATTATCTCGCTTCATCCAACCCAATGTTCTATGATTCTGGTTGTGTTCGCTTGACAACCTGTCATAAGACCTCAGAGCCTTCCCCATCTCTGGAAAAATGAAGGATACACTAAATAACTCAATGGTTTCAATCTGCTACCTCAGAAACCACAAGTACTTCCCAGCTAGAAAGTAGTACTATTGTAGATCTAAAGATTATAACCAAAGGTATGTAAACTCACCAAAAAATAAAAGATGTTCATATATTAATACTATTATAATTCAGCTTCAGCGGTTATTATAGATCAAACATCTTCTTGTAAACTAGATTATTATTGTATCATTCCAATAGGAGCATAAAGAATAAGCTAGTGTATAAGGCTAATTGGAGAAGACTCTCTCTGCTCAGCATAACTTTTCTGAGAAAATTAATTTGGTAAATTAAATTAAACACTTAATTGAACACCAAAGTCTTGCTCTGATGTTGTCAGATCCCCCGCTGACTGTCCCAGCATGGGGCAGTGGCGAAACTCCCCCCTACATTTTCCATATGACAGGAAAACGCGCTCAGACTGGCTCTCCCAGTCTATCCAAACCCTTGGGATGATTTGTTCCTCCCAAGGATCTCGATGCTCATCTCGCCTGAACCCAAGTGGTGCCCCGCTGCCTCCTGGTGCTCCCCTGAAGCATCATGCATTTTGGCCTTAGGGTCAAATATGGGAAATTCTTCCCCTATGATGACCAAGCCATTATCAAAATGGCTCAGGCAGTGATGACACCAGCCTGTTTTATTGACTTCCGCCCCTATAAGGGGTACTTTAAACTTGGCTTCCCCTGTGAAGCTGATGCAGCCACTGCTGCAATGGTGCCACTAATATTCAATAATATTCCCCTTCCAACAACTTTGACCCAGCTCCCAACAGACACCACCTTGGTGGTCCAGTTTGCTGGTTTGCCAACCCATCTCCACCCCCAAAGTGCTCCATCAGGAGCTGATGGAAGGTTTGGCAGCCTACGGCGCCAACACCATCTTACAATTTGTGGTCCCAAATGGGGCCACACGCCTTGCTGGGCCTCGAGCATATGCCACAATCAGCCCTGAATTTATGAAAATTTCTTTGGCAATTCCCCCTCATGCCACCATCCCATCTGCCCCCAACCATCAGTTCTGGGCCCTCATTGAGGGCGGAAAGACGATTTATCCATCCTGTTTTGAGCTAGATCACTCAAAACACAAATTCCCATACACAGAAACTCCCATCGACGCTGAAAGTTTGCCCAATGCCCACCGATCCGCTGCCCACCCCACGCCAACTCTGATATGGGGTATGATCCTACCTTCCCCTCCTCCAATGCCTGATGATGCAACTGCACCTACAGCCACCAATCAGCACCCACCTTGCCCCAATGCCATAAATAATTCATCCAACCAAACATCAGATTGGATCCCAGTTCAGTCCCATGCATCTGCAAATGAATTGAACAAACCTCAACCGTACAATGATTCCCCAATCCAATTTAACCAAAATCCATGGGAATTATTGGATAAAAATCGATGAATCAGGTGACATCATTGAAAAACTGACACTGCAACTTGAGCGGCTCTGTAACGCAGAATGGGATGCAAAATTCCCACCTCAGAAATATGTCCCACAACCTAACGCCAAACCATTCTACAACGACCACCAGTTTGCAGTAGAAGCAGCTGCCACACCAGATTGCCATCCGCTCCACAAAGCTGCCGCCAAATCTGTGGCTGCTCTCATGGGAGGAATTCCACTTCCCGTCATCCCCAAAAATCTTAATCTACAAAGTAAGATCAACATGAAAACTTTACACAAAAACGTCACTTAAGCCATCCAGAACGTGGTAACAGTAGCACGGAATCTGAAAGCAAAAATAACCTGAACCAACATTGCCATGTTTGTTAAACTCCCAGACGCCCACCTCAAAGCTGAAGACGCTTTGGCCAAATACATCGTTGGTATATTGATGGCTGGCGACTATTCAGAAGTTCCAGTCATCAAGGATATTGAACCCCATGCCGCTGATGCCCCCAAACCCTTACTATCCGCCTTAACACGCACCCTACTCTGGGATGAGATGGATGCGGCCAAAGACAAGCCCCCCAATCCCCCCTCCCCATCCACCATGGATGGATAGCAGTATTCGCTACCCACCTGGTTGGATATTTGTTAGGTATGATTCAATCAATCCATCTATTTTTGGTCATTTCATTTGAATCATTATTTTTTATTAGGATTTTTAGTTTTAGTTTTGGTAATGTCCATCCCCTGGTCAGCTTACTTCGGTTAAATAAAAAAGGCTAATTGGAGAAAAATGGCCACCCTTATCATATTATCAAAATTTCACCATAAAAATTTATTTAGAAAACCTTCATATAGACCTTGACACCCACCCTTTCCAATTAAACCATAAGCAATTTCCCTAAAGGTACAGGAAGGACCCAGGGCATCCTAAGGCTCATCTTTCACATCTTAATGAACTTGATCATATGGTAGATGAGATGTGGGTTAATGCCTTAACCTAAGGATCCTCCCTCTCCATCCCATTATCCTCTTCTACCTTGCTGAGGATGATATAGGGGTTTGCTGGGAGGTGGCTCAGTCCAGGGAACTCCAGCAGGACCCTAGTGCTCATCCCACTCCTAGGCAAGATACTTCTTGTCATGATGCAAGTTGACTGAAAGAAGGCTAAGCATAAAGGCTGGGTTGCTAATACCCAGTGAATAGACCAAAATGCCAAGAGCTCAGCTGACCTAGGGTCTTGCTAGTGGAGTGTTCTATGGGTTAAGTGAATCACAAACTAATCTAGATGTATAATAAAAAAGGCTGCAACTAAAGAAGCCATGCTTGAGGCTTTGGTGGACTAGGAGTAATTGGAACAGAAGTTTGGAACAAGTCTTAGAGGGTTTTAAAGCTGCTGATACTGCTGTAACAAATGAATTGGGGTCACCTGACCAAATAGCAGAATGCAGAAGCCCTCACACCCACTAACGAGCTTCACCTTCAACCACATCCAAAAGGGCAACACCTTGCTGAGCATTGGTCAGTGAAGCGGCATTGTTTAGGGTAACTGCGGATTGCATTTGCACCTCAGCAAGGGTGTCAAGGACCTGATTTGCAACATTTTGGGAGGGAACACCCGAATTCCCTACTTGGTGATCCAGGGGGAGAGTAGCAAGCAATGGGGCCATGCTACCATGGAGAAATTTTTTAAAGCTATCTGAGCACTGCTCACAAAGTTGGCGACTGACCAAATAAACAATAGAAGGCAAACTACTGACTGAACGTTCATCTGGTAAAGGGTGACCACTGAGGCGCCCATCTCTACAAAGAGGGTAGAAATGGCCAGAAACAATGGACGGTCAATTATGTCAGGAAGATATCAGATAATATTTAGACTGTCCTTCCATTTGGGATGCAAAAGCACCCAAAAGCAATACAGAATGCCAGAGGAATTGCCTCTCAAACAACGTTGACTTGTGCAGGAAGATGAGTAATGACTGAGTGCTGGTGGGCAACATATGTAAAGAGAAACCCAAAGAGGAACAGGATGTTGTGACTCCAGACCTGGCGTCCCTTGGCGCGGAGAGTTTTACAATTGGATCAGGTAGTTTGGGGCTCTTCATAGGAGAACTGGGTACAAAAACAGTGTTGAGGGGGCAAAACCTTTCCTGGAGTGGGGATAGTTGGTCCCACATGATACCAATATCCTGATGGTGGATGGCCTCTACAATTGAGGAGAGTTCCACGAAATTCTTCACACAATAAGCCCAATTAAAAGCTGTAGGAACTAGAGTTACTATCATGACTGGGATTGCCCAGCCAATGTGGGGCCCAAGGGGCCACATTGTTAATGTTGTAGGGAGCTCAGCAAAGTAAAATTTGAATTAGATCAAATAATGAGAGCATGGAAAGATTTTAATGAATTGTAAGGTAAAAAATTGATCACAATTTTCTCAGTGTGTTACAACTGCATAAATAGACAATTGATTTGGGGAATAGCTTGGAAAATCTTGGGATTGGGGCCCTTGAGATTTGACTTAAACTAAAACTTCAAGAGAGGGGGAAGAAAAATGAAGCTAATTTGAACCAACTTTGAAAGAGTTGGCGGCAGGCTAATTCACTGTTAGTTCACCTTTTGACGCCCAAATTATGGTTTTACCACAATTCCAACAGTTGATGTGATGGCGTCGTCATAACAGGCAATGAAAACCTCCCAAGGCCACCCCATGTAGGGGCAGTCCCAAGAGTTCAGAAATGGGTTCAGGGGTGCCCAACCCGCCCACACCTGGTTGCTTTGACATCCATCATCTAAGTGGGATTCATCATATGGAAATGTTGATGACGGTGGGGAGGGTTCCAAGATGGCTGTGTTTTTTGTCAATGGTTTGATGCAATTGGCAAGTGTCATCAACAATTCTATATGTGGTGTGTTCTTTATATATGGTAATACCTATTGAGCTTTGTTCCTGCTAACTTTGGGGTGGGTTTCAAACTAGTGACAAAATTTTCTGATCTCCTGATGCCATTGGTGAGTTTCACCAACAATTCGATATGAGGCATATTCTTTGTATGTGGTACACACTCATCAGAAGTTGTTCCCAATATCTTTGGGTAGGCTTTGAACCAGCAGCAACATTTCCCAATGGCCTGATGCCATCAGCAAGTTTTGCCAGGGATTTGACACTAGTCACATTCTTTATATAAGGTTCACGCCCGTCAGGCTTTGTTGCTGAGGTTTTGGGGCTCTTGGACCTTAATTTCGAAGGCTCATTGCCATTGACCTAAAGTGGACCTTTTGCCCTATGGGGATGCCGACTTTCTAATATTTTGGCACAAATTCCCTCAATTCTCCATAATAATTTTTGCAAGTAAATGCAGGATAGGTGGTGGGGTCTAGAAAGGGAGATCTGTTACCCATTGCTCATCTACCACATGGGTGAGGTCGCCCTGTGAGACAAGAGGGACAGCTGGTCTTTTCAGACCCTATTTGAAGGAAATGGGAATGACACCCAGTCCAAGCGGAGGGGGCGCTCCCCCAAACTTACATTATAGGGGTTTTTGGGTGAGTTTGTGCCATTCATTGAATAATAACAAAGATTAGGCCTTGGTTGGGGTTGTCTTAGAGCCCTGCCTGAGGCCCCTAGACTGGACCACCTCCCTGAAAATCTCTTCAATCATTTTTAACAAGGTAGAAGAGGAATTGGGGAGAGAGAGAGTTAGGATTATTCTCAAGCCAGGGCAGTAAGCAACTAATCATCTACCACATGGCTATGTTGCTGATCTGGGAGAGGAACTCCACTGTAGGCTTAGGCCCTTCCTTACAACTATAAGGAATTTTCTATAATCCAAATGGAGGGGCTGGTCATATAGACTTACATTATCCTTTCCTTTTAAGAAGGATGCATTCCTCTTCCTGTTACACGGGCAAGGATGTAATTTTTGTGCCTCTAAGGGAACAGGATATGTAAGGAGCTATTTTAAGTCCTTCAGCACTTAATAAGTAACATGGAATCTGCATGCTAACTTTTGGAAAGTAACTTTCATATCCAAGTGCCAGGTATCTCACATGACAAAGGATCCTTCTTTGGGCTCATGCCCTGGGTGGCGCTTCCAGTCTGAAAGTCCTTATAATCTTCACTGCCTTTGAAAGGTGATTACATACAAGATTGTGGGCTTTGCATATATGGTTCAAAAATTCCTCTTCAGCAGGAATGTTAGAAGTGAAGTAAGTGACAATATGGAAAGAAGTTTTGTATCCCAAAATGAACTCAAATGGGAAAAACTGGTGGAGGCATTGGGAGCATTGTTATATTTGAACTGTGTAAAGGGAAGGTATGATGTCCATATATCATGACTGATCGAGGAATACCAGTGAAGGTATTGCTCCAAGGTTTGGTTCACCATTTCATTTTGACCATCCAATTGAGGGAGATAAGCAGTTGATAAGTAAGGCTTGATCTAGAGAAGGCAAGGAGGTCACTCCAGAATCTGGTAGTGAATTGAGGCCCACAGTCACTCACTATCTACTGGGGATGTAAGGGTAGCAGCTAATTTGGAGAGGACTGCCAATCTTGGTTGGGTTTGATAATGTCCAGTTGATGGGACAGAATGCTAGAAGTTCAGCTGCACTAATGTCTTTTAAGAGCACTCCCTAGGGATTAATTGAGGAGTAATATTTTTAAACAACATATTAAAGGCCCATACTATAAGCCATAAGATTGTAACAGGAGTAGCCACGGGTCTTGCTGGGGCAACCCTCAAGGGTGAAAGAGTCAGGGATGGAGACAAACCATCCAAGGTTTATGGCTGTAAGGTTTATTGTTTGAATAGGGGTGATTGTTTTTATTAAATAAAGTAGGATGTATTGCGGCCAAAACAGCGTGGACTGTGGCAAATATATGGGACAATTTGGTTAAAAATGAAATGATTGACAGAATCTGCAGTGTGCACGCTGGATTGGCAATCAATATTGCAGAGGTAATCATCTACTATCTTTCAGAGGGCGGGGAGGAATGACAGATCCTTAATTGGAACAGGTACTCAATGATCTCCAGAATTATTTTGCAGATGGCGGTGTGCATCACTGGATGATTTTGGCAAAAATCAGTGAAACGGCTTGGAGGGCAGATTCTGTAACAAAGGTTTAAACACAAAAATGATTTTTTAGAGGAAACTTAAAGGGAAGGAAAACTAAAGAATAAACCGGCAACCTAACAAGAGGAGAACGGTTGCTATATAGTTGAGGAGGGAAAGGAGCTTGGAAATTTGCGATGACTTAGCCTCTTGCTAGGTACCCCTAATCATCATCCTAGGCTTCTTGTAATAGGGTTGATGGGGAAGGCATTAAAGGTCTTGTTAGCATCATAAAAGTTTTGACGCCTGTCCACCAGATTGAGGAGAAATCTAGTGAAATACTACCAAACTTGAATGGATTTTTCCAGATGAATAAGTTACTAACATAAGTTCTGCCAAAACCCATCCTACTAATGTTGTAAATTTTACAAATTTTCTGTAGAAAATTTTGTGATCCGCGGGTTGATCTGCAATCCAAACTATTAAATTTTACTGATCTGACTTATTATTTGAATTATGGCTTATATATGTGAATTTTGGTGGGATGGGGAAATTCCTTAAGTATTTTCAGTGACCATGTCACACTTGGAGTAGGCCTGAGGGTCCTTCTGGAGGGAACTAGACTGAATTACCTCTCTTCACAACCTCCTAATCATTTTTACAATCTCAGAATAAGAAATGGAGGCAGGGAGGGAGGTTCTTTAGGAGCCAGGGAAGTAACACACCGCTCATCTACTACATAAGCTAAGTCACTGATCTTAGAGAGGGGCTCTACTAGGGGCTTGGGCCACTTAAGCTTCTGTGTGGAAATTGCTCATGACCCATCTGGTGGGTAAGTCATACTAAATTACTTCCTTTACTTTGGGAACAGGACACATGCCTTCTCCTGGGACATGAGCTAGGGCGTAAAAAAATGCCTTTCAGGGAGTTTGATTGCAAAAAGAGCCACCACTTTTTTGAGGGTGGGCAGGGGGCATTAGGGTGAGTTGCGTGGAAGGCTTCCACAAGTTTTTTACAGTTAGCAACGTCTCTTGCGCTTACCCAGCTATTTTCATATGAAGGGTAATTTTTACAAGCCAGCAGGTACTGGAATGAGCGACAAGATTTATGAGAGGCCTATATACTTCTACAATTTCCTTCTGGGAGCCATCTATGATGATAAGTTCAAACGATGTGAGCATAGAATCCTTGAATGGAGACAACAGGGGTACATGAAACACGCTGTGCTTTTTCCATTGAGGAGATAGCTTGATATGGAAGGCACCATTTCTTAAGTCCTTAACTACCTCAAAGGGACCAGAGAGTTTGCATGCCAGCTTATGGGAAGGAACCTTCATATCTAAATGATGCGTGTCAAATGTGATCAGTGACCCTTCTTTAAGCTTATGGCTTGGGTAATGTTTTTGGTCTGGAAATTTCTTGTAATAATCCACTGCCTTGGATAGGTGCTCACGTACGAGATTGTGGGGTTTGCATATGTGATTTGGGCTTTCCCTTGCAGCAGGAACAATAGAAGTGAGATGAGTGGCAATGTAGAGAGGGGTTGTAATCCAAATTGGCCTCAAAAAATAGGCTGGTGAAGTCATGAGGGCACCATTATATGAAAACTGCGCCAGGGGAAGGTCTGACGCCCATGTGTCATGACTTGCAGAAGCATAACAGTAAAGAAATTGCTCCAGGGTTTGGTTGCCTCTCTGTATGACCATCTGACTGAGAGTGATAAGCGGTAGACCTGCAGGGTTTTATCTGGAGGAAATCAAAGAGAGCGTTATAGAATTTAGCAGTGCATTGGGGCCCTCAGTTGATCACTATCTCCTGAAGAGTCCAAACATTGAAAATACGTTGAAAACAAGGCTGCCAACAATTCAGAAGTTATTATTGTGTTTCAGGTATGAAGAGTACAAACTTGGAGAAGTGATCAACCCCCAACATGATTGCATCATACCCCTTAACAGTTGAAAACTCTACAATAGAATTTACAGATACAGAGGCCCAATGGCCTTCTGCTTGTTTCAATAGGTGTAAGAGGTCCTTTTCCCCAATCTATCAGATCTAGGTCATGCAAACACTACATAATAAGAAATTTATTCAGGGATATTTTTGGAAAATCCTGGCCAGTTATAGGTCCTTTTGGCCAGTTTCCCACACTTTTTAAACCAAGGATGTCCCACATTTGGGGCTTGTGATGCTCCTGAATACCTTTTCACAAAATTTGGAAGGAACTTAAACTCAGTCTCAGAAGAATATTATCCCTCTCCTTGAGGGCATAAAGAGTGCGCTTATGAGCTTTGGATTGAAGCTTTCATACAATGTGATATCTCTGTGGAGGTCAACTATGCAGAAGATATTTGATTAATAAGGGAACATCTGGTGACAAACTGGCAGAGGAAATGAAAAGAGAGCCAGTGTCAACACATTGGAGGAAGGGAAAATGGTAGTGAAGTCAGTGAGCTCATCCATGCTGGGGTTCTTAGCAGGGTTTCTATTCAACGTGTCTGGCAAGGCATTCAAGGCCCTTTCACAAAATCATACTTGCAAATTAAAATTTCATAAATTGTATTATGTGCGGGCCTGTTAGCAACCAAACTTTGGGGAGTTTTCTATGATACATAAGGGACTGGTGGTTCGTGCGCACAGTAATCTCATGCTGGGCCCCTTGGAGGAGGTAGCGCCAGTGAGTTATTGACCAACACACAGCCAAAAGCTCCTTGTCACAAATTACCCAGGACTGCTAATTGGCTGAGAACTTCCAAAAGAAGTACACAATAGGATGCTAAACCACATCTTGCTATTGGAGGAGCACAGCACCCATGACAACTGAAGGTGCGTCACATGCCACAATGAAAGGTTTATAAGAGTCAGCATGCCTGAGGACTGGCGCGGTAAGAAAAGCCTCCTTGATAAAATTAAATTCCTGTTGGCATTCAAAAACCCATATGAAGGGTGTATTCTTTTCAGTCAGTGAATGAAGCGGAGCTGCTAGTTGAAAAAGAGCGGGGGAGAACTTCTTGAGGAAGATTGCCATCCTAGGAAGCTCTGGATTTATTTTGGGTTGTTGGGGCTGGCCAAGACTAAATGGCTTCTAGCTTTCATGGGGATACTGCATACCCATCTTTCAAAGCTAGGTTACCTAAAAAAGTCACTTACTCATAAAAGAATTCGCATTTGGAGGGCTTCACAAAGGTCCAGCACTGTGGATAGCAGCCATGACCGCTTCCAGATTTTTTGTGTTGCTCATGAGTGGGTTAATGAATTAAGATGTCGTCAATATTTAGCTAACCACGCAGGAGAAGCACATATCACCCAGGATATCATCTATAAGGCACTGGAAGGAGCTGGAACATTATTCAACCCAAATAGTATTAATTTGAACTAAAAGATTTACCTTTTTGCGCATAGAGAAGAGAGCCATTTATGACCCTGCTTGATTCTGACTTGATTGAAAGCATTTACCTAATAATGCTTAGAGAGAACACGTGACTTTGCAATTCATTGAGCTATTGATTGTTCCAATAGGAGGGGATAGGGTTTGGAACTGTCACATTATTGGCATGCCATAATCAATGCATGACTGCAATGTTCTTTCTTCCTTCTGTGTGAAAAAATAGGGGAAGTGATGGGAGAGGATATCTTTACAATTCAGGGTTTTGTCAGTATATCATCCAGCCATACATCTAAAGCTTTGTCTTCTTCCTCTATGTGAGGGTATAATGGAAATTTATCATGATGAGAGGTGCTATCAGTTAAAATGCTGGATTATACTCTTAATGAGGAGGCAGCCTAGTAGCTAGGTTCATGTCATATACCTCTATATATAGGGAAAGAAATGATTAAGAGTCCCTTGGAAGATCTGCAGGGGGAAGAGCAACAGGTAGGATAGAGCTCAATGAGGTATCAAGTGGAAGGTATCATTTGTGGAAGTTCCCAAAGAGCTCATTATTGATGAAGAAGAGGTAGTTATTATTTAACTTGATATTGAGTTGTTGTTAACGCCACTAACACACACTAAGGATTACAGGGTATAATACTGGAACAGCTGAGAAATAATCACAAAAGCAGAAATGATGCACAAAGAATTGTACTGACTGATGCACATCATGACACTTCATAGGTTGAGATGATGCGCCCAAAATTGGAGAAGCCACATCAGTGTCTAGATCTAATGCTTGTGTGATTTTAAGGTCTAAAAATACTGACTGTCCCTGTATCCAGGAGCTCCTGAACAGTGACTGTCAGGATTTTCCCTAATAAGTGTAAAGCCTTAATCCTTGGGCTTACAATGAAAATTTTTACTTTGGTGATATCAAACTATATTAATAAATAGCTATCAGTTGATGCTATAATGGGCTTATGGCCCAAAATTATTATTGTGATTAATTCAAATAGCACTGAACTATTTATAATGACAAAGTGCCTTGTTAAACAGATCAAATATTACTATTATTTTGCTCCACTAGCCATTAAAAACCATGGCTTTATCTTAGCCTTGCCTCACCTTATCCTTAGCTTATTTTCACCTGATATATCCCTTTTTCTATTTGGTAAAATTCCTTTAATCTTTATCAACAGGATAGGCGCCATTTATCCTCTATTATCATATGAATCATATGAATTCCATTCTATATAGATCTAAGATGGTATTTTTAATCTAACAATTTCTGATCTACATCTTTTCTTTCCATCTTGAACTTCTATAGTACTAAAGTATCAATTGATATTAAATATATTATTATTTTAAACCTTACTTATATTATTTATAACTTAATATTGTTAATTACCATGGCTTAATGACATGATTTAGGGAACCAAACTGTAAAGACAAAGCTGCACGTCTAAATCCAAAAGGGGAAGTTAACAGGCCTCCCTGAACTTAAGAATACACTGGACCAACGCTGGGTACAGGCAAAATATGGCCAGGTTGGTACTGGAAATTTGCATGATGCTCAGCTTGGTGTTACAGTCAGGGTGTTAAAATGCACCAGCTACGTTCTAATTCCTGACAGTTTGTTACAGTTGCTCAAGGAAGAGGGTTTCAAAACCCATTTCAATTAGAATATTGCCAAATCAGGTTGAGTTTAATTACAATCAATAACCCAAGTTTGGTCAATTTCAAGCTACAGGACCCAGGCGATGGTAGCGTGCGCCTATTGGTGCACTTAGGATTAGCACCACTTCCACCAATTGACAGCTCACACTCTATTATTTAAGTATGTGTCCCTGAGACCAACTTTCCTCATTGGTCGACTTCCTAACAAAAATCCCCCATTATATTTACGTTTTTAGTATGGCTCTTTTGGCGAACCTGTGCGCAGACCTCCTCAAGAAGGTCTCTAATAGCGTTGGTCATTTTATTTTAACTAAATCATCAACCATATATTGTTCACCGCTATGACGCCCTGGTCCCTTCCAGATCAAAGCGCCCAAGCACTTCTGCACAGATCTCCACTTGGATATGGACCCCTTTGGGGTCCAACAAAGATTTTTAATATCTATTTGCTCTCCACTATTACATACCGCGTTGTCCACCCTTTCCCTGGGTCCCTATTGCTCTGGCATCCTACGTAGTGCCTTGTTTACCATCTTTCTAATGAATAGTTCCCTGATGGCGTGGCTGTGCATACCGCACCACCTCTCTGGGAATGGGAGAGTTATAGAAACTATTCTTACATTAATTATCCTAACTATGTTGTTTAAACTGGTGAACTTCAGAATAGGCCTTCAGATCTTGGGTTGAAACCCAATACTGGTGCTTCTTGTCAGGTCCTTTCAAGTCACACCACAGCTACATATGCTGCAATAGTGGACAACCAAGTCAGGACAACTACCAAATGCCTCATGAAGAGATTAAGGAGCTTTACAAATGGTGGTTTTACAGTGCTCCAACCCATATGGATATTATAAGTCTATAAATAATTGATGTCAAAAGATAAATGAGACAATGGAGGAGTTAGCTGAGAAGGTGAGCTGCTAGATAGATTGGACACATGATGTACGCTTATGTGAACTGCAGATCCAAATAATTACTAAATATGCAGATGAAGCTGCATTCAGAATTACAAATAATTAATATACAAGGAAATAAGAACTGGATGAAGCATATGAGGCTATTGAAAATCTCAGCAATGTTTTTATTTAATCTACAATTCAAAAACAAAAGAGGCAATGCCAAAATAACCCTATGATTGATAAAACTTGGGACAAGTTAGTCAAACTTGATCTTATATCCTATGAGGTATTTGCTATCAATGAAAAGCTATCAGACTACTAATATGTGCAATTAAACCAATAATGAGGAGATGACCCCCAATATGGATGTATACACCTAAAGCAAGAATATAGCTTTGGGCGAGACTAATAATCTCTCTAAAGATGAGAGCAATATTGTTGATGTGATCTTTAATTTGGATAATCCAACCTCAATTAAGAATATAGTTACGGGTGAGAATATAATCTGTCCATCAATGAAATCAATAAGGAGGTTCTTTGTACAATAATAATAATAACCTGTTTGACAATAAGATCAATGAAGAGAAAGCTTTGAACGAGATTAAAAAACTATAATAAAGAAATCAAAGTCAAATCCAATTTCCCTTATTAGTTCTATTAATTCTCAAAAACCAATGATAGTATATTTGCACTATCCATTTAGATAGTCCCATTAATGCTGACTAACCAAAACCTCTTGATCTAGCCATTAGAAACATTGAGATGAATCTACAATTAGCCAAATTAGAAGACTATGAGGTTAAAGCTTTCTCTTTCGCTTTGATCATCTATAAATTGATTTTAATTTTTTAAATAAAATATATGCCCTTCTGCCCTTTTACCTGTACCAATCCAAGCTTATGTTGACTCAATTGATGCCAACTGCCTCCACATGGGGCAGCAGTGCGCTGCCGCAAAAACGTCCTTGGGCTGTCCCAGCTAGCCCTGCAAACACTTCTAGTTGCTACATATCACTTGGGACCTAGCCCACCACCTTGCACGCTCCCAGGCGGTGCTCAGAGGCCCCATGGTACTCCCTCAGAGCAACCTGTGTTTTAGCCTTTGGGTTGAATATGGAAACCTCTTCCCTTACATGAGCGCAGCCATCATAAAGATGGCCACAGCGGTTTACAAACCCACTAGAATTATGGAATTCCGCCCTTTTTATGGTATTTTGATCTTGGCTTCTCTTGTGAAGCCCACGCCATGGTGGCAGCATAGATACCATTAATATATAAAAGTATTAATCATGACCATCTAAAATTTCTTGCCAGATGAGGCCTCACTGGTAGTCTAACTTACTGGCTTGCACCACCTCTCCCCAAACGCTTTCACCATGAGCTCCTGGAAGGCTTAGCTGCTTATGGTTCCAACAACATGTTGCAGTTCATGGTTCCCAATGGCGCTGATCATCTCGCTGGGCATCACAAATTTGTGACAATATGCCCCTTCTTTCATGACACCCACCTCATGATACCCTCACGCCATGAGCAGATCTGACCTTAATTATCCCTTCTGGACGTCATCAAAATGGCTGCGCCATGAGTATTTTGTACTTAAACTTGACCATTTAAAGTGCAAGTGCCTAGAGGTTTCCACTTAAGCTGCCTCCGCCACTCCTCCCTATGGCGCTAACCCCACATCCATTTCAAATGATCTTTTTAAATGGGGATCATTCCTCCTTCCACCAACCATAACTGCCGTGGGCGCTACTCCTGCTGCTCTGCCCAACTGGAGTTCAACTGCAAGATTTATTTCTGAGCAGATTGCAGCTCATGGCCTAGCGGATTTGCCATGGTCCACTGTGCGCAGCCAATAAGCATCTGCCACCTACCCAACCCCTGTCACTGGACAGCACTGGGAGTAGCAAATTCTTTTATTTTTTGATTGGATCGATAACAATAACGTTCTTAAAGAATTAAAAGTGACTTCAACTGGTCAGAATTCTTCACACAAACCCCCAATTTGACTACCTGCCGCTGTTTTCGCCCTCATACCAAATTTTTAGTTTACAAAGTCATTCATTAAACGGGGTCAAAGCAGCTGCTGTCCCAACTAACTCCCTCATCTCAGTAAGCCCTCTATATGGTGATCAAGCCATTCTGCAAGGGCAGGCCCATCCCAAACTTCACCAGTGATTTTAATAATGATGCAAGAATATGAGACTGCTGAACTCTCATTCGCAGAAGGCAAGCATGTGCTGACGCGGTGAGATCACCACTTTTTGACATCAACTTCCCTCAAACTCGCCAATGCATCAAATCATTTACTTGCATGCCCAATCTAATCACCTTTACTGAACACCAACTCGCTTAGTATGTTGAGGCAATGTACACCACTGGCCTCATTGACGAGAAGAACACTCACCTCTTCCTTCCTGCATTCCCACACCATTGGCGCTCCAACCCCCTTTATGACTGCTTTTGCCTGCCAGCAGAAGAAATCAGCGCCAGATGAAAATCCACAAACTCCTCTTTTTCTTCTAATATGGATGCTTAGGCCAATGCCGTGGCACCATGCTAGGTTTTTAATTTTATCTGATAATCCTTTTGTTTGGCACAACACAAATAAAGATGTGTGGAAGACCCCCTCTTTGGTTGGGCACCACTAATGTTAAAAAAAATCTGTGGTTAATTCTTTAATCCAGGCTGAATTGGTGGTTGCTTATCTAAACCTAAGCTATGAAGAAACACCACCTGTATATTGTTTTGTTACTGATGACTTAAGCTTATAAACTAATTTACATCCAAACCCCCACCTTATAACAAATGATGTTTTCCTGAAAATCAATTAAAGGCTTAGCCATCCAATTTAAATTTATACTCTATGATTTTGCTGTTTTTGGGCCAATCCAAACCAAATACCAGAATTCTTAATCATTGTTAGCCCTCAAATTGATCTGAAGGCTCCACTAACTAACTCCATCAAGAAAAGCACATCAATTGATGGCCAACTCATTCCAATTCATAGATTAACAAATTTGACCATTTATATTGGCTGAAGAATCTAATTTTAGATATCTATTTAAAATTTTATTCGGGGAAGGCTGACCAGGGGATGGACACTTCTGATAAGATACTAAACAACAAAATGAACTCTAGCGAGAGGAGGGCACCCCTAGAGAAGCAGACGCTATCTCCTGTTGCCAGCGGGAACGCTAAGAGAAGTAAGGGGAGTTACGTGCGCAGGGGCTTGCGCCACTATTGAGCATGTATGTAGGAAGGGGTCTGAAATGATGAACCAAACTGGGAACCAGGATGAGACCATCTGGCGGTGATGGGGTGGGAGGTACCTAAACATCCACGCTTGGAAGTGGTCCACAAGGTGCAACTGGAACCAGCGTATAACTTCCTGGAGGGTGAGAGTGGAGCCTGTGATAGCGTCTAGGACAATCGTGTGGATAGTCCACATAGTGATTGCAACTACCAAGGCACGGAGGGAGGGTGGAAGAGGGGAAGCCATGGATAAAACAAACATGTCCTTAGACAGCCTGAAGGGCTGTGCCTGATCCTGGCGAAACAGACGTTGTACCTCACGCCATATTGCTTTTGAGGGAGGGCACTCTTCCAGGCGGTGAACCAGTGTTCCATACTGGCCACACATGATGCAAGATGAGTTCAAAGTGTTAGAGTGTTTGGCAGTATGGTATACCCATCTCAAGCAGCACCACACATGGGAACAAATATGTGGCTGCAGAAGAGGGTGGTGGGCGTACTTCCAAATGGATTTCTGGGTATCTAGGGGGTAGGGGATGTCAAATATGCCCAGGTAGTCCACCCTGGCCATGGTAGGGGGTCTCATGGGTATTACTCCGTTCATAATGGGAAATCCTTGTGCTTCCTGGGTGAATCGAGGAGAGGGACGCCCACTCTGGGTGGTGTGCCCACAGATGCAAATTCTTCACTCAGCGCTACGCATGGAGAAAAGGATCCTTTTGAAGTGGGGCGACGTTCCATGTGGGCCCGCAGCAGAAGGATGTGAGGCAAGGTACCTTAACAGAGAGTGGGGGTGGGTAGGATTGCTGAGGCTAAGGGCGCGGGAGAAGTTGGATTGGGCCGCGTGGGACCAGTGATGGGCTGAGATCGTAGGGTTAGTAACGGCAGTGATCCAGGTGCCAAGTATTTTGGCAGCTTGGACCTCAAAGTTGAGCATGCCCATACCACCACTATGGCGAGGGCCAAACATGACATCCAGGCGCACCGGCGGTGGGCGTCCTAACCAAAGCCATCCTTGTAGAAGGGCGTATAATGACTTGAAGAAACAAGGGGAAAAAGCGATGGCATGGGCCCCAAACCATACTTTAGAGAGGAGCATAGAGTTGGCTAGAACTACCCTTCCTGTAAGGGAGGTGTGATGGGCTTTGAGGGAAGCTATGCATTTCGTAACATTGTCCAGGATATGGTTTTCCATCACTGTTGAGGCGTACACTCCTGCCTCCAGCCACACCCCCAAATGGCAGATAGGGCCAACGATGGGGCGTGGCACAAAGGGGAGTACTAGCGGGGCGGAGTGGGGTGGGTAGGGCAAGTGATCTCATGTGCTAGTTGATGAGGCAGGTAGGAAATGAGGCGCTGGGGACCAGTGGGCTTGATACCGACTAAGGAGAACAATTTCAGTTTTGGAGGCGTTAAGTGCAGCATTACTTACCCTGGAGTAAACCTGGATAGTATCTTCAAGCGCGAGTGCATCATGATTGTTAGACACCCCAGCCACACAATCATCAGCAAACGCCAACATCTTGACAGGGGCTTGGCCTTGCACATGGACCCCAGTTAGGCGGACATTCAAATTTCGAAGAATTGGGTCAAGGCTGAAGTTATACAAGAGTGGGCTAAAAGAGTCCCCTTGGCGTAGGTCCCTTTGAGGGCGGACTACATCAGTGAGGAAGCCAGGGCCACGCACAGCTATTGTGGCGGATTCCGTTAGCAACATCACCCAATTAATGAAGCGAAGGGGGAGGCGGAACTTGTGGAGGCAGGCTCTGAGGTATTCCCAGTTGACTAACATAGGCCTTCTGCTGGTCTAAAAACACAAGTGCTCCAGAAGCCGTGGATCGACATATGTTGGCTACAGTGCGTATATTGTCCCAAATCGACCTTTTGGGGATAAAACCAAAAAGTTCAGGGGAAATGAGAGCAGAGGCAATAACCCCTAGATGGTTAGCCATGATTTTAGTAAAATTTTTTTGTCTGTGTTAGTGAGTGAAATGTGGGCGCCAGTTGGCCAAGTCCAGCTTATCCCCTTTCGAGTACAACGTAATTATGAAGGCCTCTGCCCTCCAGGTAGTAGGCGCGTTTCCAGAACGCATTGGTTCAGAGAGGCAAGCAGCAAGGAGGAAAAACCTTTAAAAACTTCTTAAAGAACTCATAAGGGATGACGTCTGGACCTGGGCATTTTCTATACGGTGCACCATAAACGGTGAACCAGAGTTTGTCCCAAGTAATCAAATTCATCAACTCCAGGAATTGGGAAATAGTGCAGATGTGTGCACTTTTGAGAAAATTTTCCATTTCAGCTGGCAGAATTGGATCAGATCAATATAATTTGGAGTAACAATTTTGTATTTTGATTGCTACTTCAGCTGGCATATCTGTGAGGGAGTGGTCTGGCCTTTGCACCTGTGTGCAGGCAAAAACTCTGGCGCGGTGCAAAGAATTTTAATAAAAGTAAGCGGAGCACATATCACCCGCTGTAATATGCTTTGCTTTATACTGAACACAAACCTGATGCTTGTGTTGTCTTACCAGTGTGTTGAGGCGGGCGGACACTTCCGCCCACTTGCACCCCAAGCTGGGCTGTAGCCTGCAGCAGGGACGTTAGACTTCAGGTGGTCCACTTCTGCCAGCATACACAAAATGACTGCTGAGGCAGCCATGAGCTGCGGGAGGAGAGGTGGCGAGCCTGGCAGATTTTGTTTGCCTTGAAGGTTGACCCGTGGAAATTGGGTCTGCACATGATGGTGTAACAAACTCCGGAGCTGAGGTCACAAATTCCACCATGAGGAAAATCTTGGCGACGCTATTTCAGCGGGGCGGAGTTTGTACCACTTTGGCGCCTGGGCCGCTGGATTGGACAAATGGAAGGAAACCAATACCATCCTGTGGTCAGAGAAATCGATTTTTATCATGGTGAAGTGGGAAATTAGAGTTTGAATTTTCAACGGTACAAGAATAAAGTCAATGTGGGTCATTGGCCTTAGCTGGCTGTTGTTTACGTGGGGGCACATGTTAGTGAGTAGCAGAGCATAATGCAGCAAAGTATTGAACAACCCTAGGGTGGCTTTGAGAATGTGGAGTTCAATGTGACCCTGTGGGGGTGTAGCTGATGAGGGCTGGCAGTCTATGGATGGGTTCATCCAGCAGTTCATGTCGCCAACAATAAATGGGTTGGGGGTAGTGGAAGGGAATTGATGGCTGAGAAGAATTCCCAACAATCTTGTGCACAGGTTGGGGTGTAAATGTTAACAACAGCATGCACTTCGTTGTCCCATGAAAAGGTGACTACAAGGACGCAGCCATTTAGGTACAATTTTTATAAAATGAGTTAAAAACTATGGTTCACTCAAACTAGCACCCTACAGTGCAAAGACCAAAAGGAATAAGAAGGGAGGAGCATGATTGTCCATGATTCCTCAGCACTGTGCGGACAGTGGGTTTCCTGAATGTCCAGGATGTCCACATGTAAATTATTTCGTAAAAAACCCAATTTTCTAACCTGGGACAGTGAGGCCTTAAGTCCAGCGATGTTCAACGTCCCTAAAGTAAAGGCTCCCCTCATTGCACCTTGGGTGTGAGGGAAAGGGCACCTGAGCCCTTCAGCCTTCTCTTTTTCATCACGTCGCTGCTTGGCAGCATGGGTATTCTGTGCTATGGAGTATGGTTTGAAGTGGGAAGCTTTAGCTGTGGGGTTCACGTTGGCTTTTGCCTTCTGCTTTTTCCCCACTGTGGGATGAGTTTTTGGCGTTGTGTGCAGTTTCGGTGCACCATCACTTGGAGGTGGAATTTTGGCAGGAATATTGGTGAGCAACTCGGACCTAATTAATTCTTGCGAGCATTGGCCAGGTGAAACCAATTTACCCATCATGTTTTCAGCTTGGGTGGCCCAATCAGCCTGAGCGTCCCAATCTGATTGGTTGAGGGACTCGCGAGCTGCTTCCACCACAAATGTCTCAATGTCCTCCTGGAGCTGGGCTGGTGGGATCACGGACGCAGTCTTGGCCACCTCCTTGGCCGCCACCTTGCAGGCCTGCTTGGCCTTCTTACGCTCCTGTGAAGGCACAGGTTTTACTAGAATGTAGAAGACTTGCGCTCCCCATATGAAGACTGCGTCAGTGCCTAGTGCCAGTTCATAGTGGGCGTCTGTACTGCACATTGCATTGGAGAGAATTTCAGCTTGAGTAATGCCCTCCTTGGAGGGGCAGGTATGGGCCTTGTGGCCAAAAGTGTGACTGAAAGTGCAGATAGGAGGCGCGCTATCCACAAAGACCCTGAATGGATGGGTGTTTTGCCCATTAATTTTGACACAAGCGGTATGTGGGATTTAGGTCAAATCATCCGCTATCCCCATGGATGGGGTGAGAACAGCAGTCACTTTGCCTGTGCACAGGTTTGGCATGAGCATGAAGTGCTGCATTTTGAAGGATTGTATTTCTCTGTATACAGTGAGCCCAGCCTTCAGGTGGTGCTCCAGCATGGTGCGCTTGACTGTAGTAGGTAGGAAGTCAAAAATTACAAAAATTTGGTTTTATTTAGTCCAGCGGGTGCACTTTATTTTGACTACCCATTGACCATCTGGGAGGTCCACTACTACTCGCACCTTTGCGGCTTTGTCTGCCGCTTCTTTATTTTTGAAGCCAAGATCCAGCCAACCACGTGGCATGGAGTGAGGTGCAACATACACTGCGTTTGGGAAATGTGTGTGTATATCTCCACAAAACATCTCCCAAAGTGCCATTTGCTGAATATCCAGGAAAACATGCACCCCATGTTCCACTGACAATAGTGGTTGGGAGTGCGGCATATTGATGAACTGGTTGCAGTGCACTTTCCAGGCCAAAATTTCCGGGGAAATGGTAACCGACGGTTTTTTACTATTAATCCTATCTATTCTGCTAAGCTCGCCGGGGTGTTTACAAAATTTGGCTAATGTGGGGCCTACACCTGTGCTTGAACTTTACTCGCCCAACTGCTCCCCAACATTGGGCGCCAACTAATCTCCTTGATGAGATTATCAAACTTTACCTAGACTTGAATTGAATTTGTTGCAAAAGAGATTGCAACGAGAGATAAAAGTTATTTATTTTAGATATATAATCAGTTAAAATCAAAGATTCAAAGGTTTAACTTATAATAACCACCAACTTATATCAAGAGCCAAACCACCTGATTTAAAATATAAAACAAATGATTTATAGTTTTTCTCATTGAAATTATTTATTACAATTAATTTGATACAAGAATGGTAGTTTTATAATCTCTACAAGGAGATTAATGTGAATCCAACGTTGAGTAAAGATTGGGTTAGCGTTGTAAAGGGCATAGGGTTAGTTTTTGCACCATCCAAAGTTCGGAGATTACCCAGTGACACCTGTGGCTAAGACAAATCCAAGAAAGAAGTGGTGAGTATCTTGATGGAGAGTTTAGCTTAACAAGCAAAATGTAACCAATACATTAAAACTCTGCATTCCCAGACCTTATCAGTGGAGCATGGGCATCAAGTTTTTTGTAGATAATAATTTAATGGCACATTGGGAGAAGTTCTGTGTGATATACACAAACTTTTCCCAACCATCATGTACGTAGCAACTCATTCTATGACCTGGGGTTGATTAGACCTAGGGTTTGAAACCACGAAAGCAGTGGACGAATCTGCACAGGTGCGCGTGGTGGTTGATCTCTCAGACGGTCAACAGGTTGTTGAAATGAAGCACATGTGCTGGACCAAATATAACCAAATTTTTGTCACTTTTGACTTTCTACCCACAACGGTAAGATGGGCAGTACTAGAACGATATCTCTCAGAATGACTAATAAAGTTACAAGGAATTAGACTCTTTTGAATTGCAGCGCT
This sequence comes from Massospora cicadina, assembly GCA_022478985.1. Classification (NCBI taxonomy): domain Eukaryota; kingdom Fungi; phylum Entomophthoromycota; class Entomophthoromycetes; order Entomophthorales; family Entomophthoraceae; genus Massospora; species Massospora cicadina. Next base: position 25,910 of record JAKSZP010017470.1, read on the forward strand.
TCACGCTTATGCCAGAGCTTAGCATGGGAAAAGCAATTGCAGTGATCACCCCATCCTCAGTCATTGCAGAAGACTTATTCAAGTTCTTCACAATGCAGGTATCAATATTGATGGGTTAGAATCCCGCCTTATCCACGTTAGGGTAGATAGTACACCCCTATTTGCATCTATTGTTGTGCTTTTGGCCATAAGGCACACACCTGTCCTTCCATAGTGGGCATTACTCAGATTGAAATCCTCCAGATGCAATGGAAAGCGCTGACTCCCATTATGAGCCCGCCATTGACACCAATGCCGCCTTGCCATGAGGTGCTCAGGGGTATTATATACAGGTTAAACCTGTGTCCCCACAATAGTGCAAGAAGCCTAACAGGCCCATAGAGCTGCAGCCAAGGCAGTGGCTATGGCAGCATCCTTGTCCCGCCTGCCCAGTCCCAAGCTGACATTGAGTCATTTGCGGCTGAAGTGGCTTGAGAATTCGCTTTACCAAACAAATTATGCCCAACAACTTGTAGACCAGGAGTTTAAATCAGATTCACCCACGAAAAGTTACAGTGCACTCATCAAATCTGATTCTCCCAACCCACCCTCTCAAATTTTGTCAACCTCTGATGGTGCACTGCAGGAGCACCTCAATACAAAAAGTCAACCCAAATCAAAAAACACCAAACTTGAAACTAAACCCAAAAGTGAAGGAAACCCTTAAGGACACCTACACGGGGCTGCAAACCTGTGCGCAAAAAGCAGCTGCTGAGAAAGTGGCGCAGGAAGGGCAAGGGAGCCCTTCCCATTGCACCTAAGGTGCGATGGGGGTCTCCTTCACTATAGGGACGTTGAACATTGCTGGACTCACTACCTCACCATGCTGGGCTAGAAAACTGAGTTTAAAAAATAATTCACTTGTGGACATCCTGGAAATTCAGGAATCCCACTTTCCACATGATGCAAAAGACACATGGGCGACCATGCTCCTCCCCTCCCTTTCTTTTTGGTCGCTGCACTGTGAAATGCTTATATGTGCAACCCATAGTTGTAAATTTATATCTCGAAATTTTTATCTGATCGTCATGTGCTGGTCATGTCCTTTTCATGGAATGATGAAGTGCACGCCATTGTTAATTTTTACACCCTGAACTATGTGTAGTCTCACTGGGAGTTCCTTTTAGCTGTAACTTCCCTCCCACTTCCACCTGATCCATTTGTGGTGGGTGACCTGAACTGCTGTGCCAACTCAGCCACTGACCGCTGGCCTTCAATGCCAACCCACTGCAGGGGCACGTCAAACTCCAAATTCTAAAAACCACCTTAAGGTTTTTTTATTCTCCCCAAGCATACACCACTGTTACCCAACATGTCCCGTCCCCTTGTGCACAATGGTCAGTTAAGGTATATGTCCCGCATTGACCTCATTCTTGCCCTGTTGAACTTTTGCCCCTAGATTGTACACTTTACAACGACAAAAATCGATTTCTCCAACCACAGGATGGTGTCAATATCATAAACTTTATCAAGCCCAGTGGAACAGGCACCAATGTGATGCAAACTTTGACCAGCTAAAATCACATCGCCTATGTTTTCAGCATAAGTAGACACCAAAACTTTGGCACTGGAGTTTGACACCCCATGTGGAATTCAGCCAATTTGTGCTCGCTGGTGCATGATGCCTGCTGGATTCCACAACGATATTTATAAAAATTTAAATAAATGAAAGCTCTAATAAAATGGGCTTTTATGATTATAATTAGGCGCGGTATAAAGGGAAAACAATATCCCTTGACCTCCAATTATCTAGTATATAAAGTAAATTTGAAGGTCAAGGGGGAATTTGGGAATATGTTCAGAATAGCCTGCACGAGTCCAAATTAGGAAATATGCAGGAATAGCATATCATGACTTGGGAACTCACATCAGGGCAGCAGAGTGAAGGAAGAGGAATTCTGATTGGCCCAAACATACCTGCGAGGTAACGTTTTTATAAACTTGGGCCAATCACTGCCCAAAAAATTTCTTGCATCTTGGGGGACCCCGCCAAGCCTATAAAAGGGGGGTCCCTGTGCAGGTGCTTTGGAGGACTTTGTTGGGGTCAGGGGGAGTGCCTTCTGATTGTTTCCCCGAAGTCCATGTTAGGGTTGGAGAAATCTGACTTGCAGGTTTTACTAATGCCCGTATGGGTTTTGAACTGGTGATTCCCCAAATACTGGGGTTCCACTGAGAATCAACCAGGGACTTTTGGCTGATTTCATCAATTTTTACATTTTTTCTATAATTAAACGGACTCTTAACAGCATCAGAATATTGCAATTGGCTGACATTTCCATTTCTTGGCAGAACTCTACCTACAGCATTCTGATTTCTATTCTGCAAAGGTAAATGTCCAACACCCCGTTCTGTGCTGATCCTTGTTGTATCTGGTCAGCCTTCAAAGCAAACACCATCCTTCAGGCATGCCACATCTCATTCTGATGATCTTGGGCTGTCTCAGCAGTCATTAAGCACATGTTAGCAGAAATGATCCACATGGAGTCTAATGTCCCTGATGCAGGGTACAGCCCAGCTTAGGGTCATAAATGGGCAGAAGTGTCTTCTCATCTCAACGCAATGGTAAGACAACACAAACATCGCGTTTATTTCAGTTCAGGGCAAAAATATAATGTTGAAGACATGTGCTTCGTCTACCTTTTCCACAAATTCTTCACACTGTGACAGAGCTTGGCCTGCACACAGGTGAGGAGGACAGACAACTCCATTGTAGACACTCCAGCCAAAGTGGCAGTCAAAGTTTAAAACTTTTACTCTGAGTTGTAAAAGTCTGAACCTGTCAAACCTGCCACAATTGATGAGTTTATTACTGGTGAACATATCTGCACCATTTCCTGATGCCCGGAGTTAATGAATTTACTACTTGTGATGAATACTGGTATGCTGTTTTTCGGTGCTCTGCACAGGAATTGCCCAGGTCCAGATGTGTATCTGTATGAGTTCTACAAAATTTTTAATTATTTTTCCTCATTAATGCTTGACATAATGAACAAATGTCTTTTAGAAACGCGCCTCCTTCTTGGGACCAGTGGCCTATATATGATAACGTTATATAATAAAGGAGATAAGTAAACTTGGCGAACTGGCGCCCCATATCACTTTATAATACAGATGCTAAGTTATTTACTAAGTTTATGGCCAACCGCCTAGGGGAAGTTGCCTCTGATATGATCTCATCTGAGCAATTAAGTTTTATACCCAAAAGGTCAATATGGGACAACATACATACCGTAGCCAATGTCTGCCAATCCACGGCTACTGGGGCGCTTGTGTTCTTAGACCAACAAAAAGCTCATGATACGGTCAACTGGGATTACCTCAAAGACTGCCTCCATAAATTCCACCTCCCCCACCAGTTCATAAATTGGGTGACGTTGCTCACGGATTCTGCCACAATGGCTGTGCGTGGGCTTTGATTCCTCACTGATGTGGTTCACCATCAAAGGGTCTCCGCCAAGGGGACCCTTTAAGCCCACTCTCATACAACTTCAGCCTTGACCCAATTTACGCAATGTGAATGCACGCCTTGCTGGTGTTCATGTTCAAGGCTAAGAACCTGTTATGATTCTGGAATTCACTGATGACTGTGTGGTTGGGGTGTCTGACAACCATGATGCATGAGCTCTGGAGGCAACTATCCAGGATTACTCCAGGTTCAGTAACGCCTCCCTTAATGTCTCCAAGACCAAAATCATTCTCCCCAGCTGGTAACAAGCCCGCTGTTCATCAGCACCATGTAGTCAGCCTGCTTCAGTAGCTAGCTCTCTAAAACTTTCCCGGGCACCCCATACCATCCCGCTTGTACTCCCTTTCATGTCAAGACCCACTTCTGGTCCAGTGCGCCATTTGGGAGTGTGGCTGGAGGCGGGAGGGTTGCCTTGTCTTTAATAGAGCACCAAATCCTAGACAATGTCACGAAGCGCATACCTCCTTCAGAGCCCACCAGACTACCCTCACAGGCTGGGTTGTTCTTGCCAACTCTATGCTCCTGTTAAAAGTCTGTTTGTGGCCCATGCCATCGGCTTTTCCTCCTCTTCCTTCACCTCTTTATATGCCCTCATACAAGGGTGTCTTTTGTTAGGCCGCCCTCCCCTGGTGCGCCTGGATGTCATGTTTGGCCCTCGCTATAGTTATGGTATGGGTCTTCTCAACTTTGAGGCCCATGCCACCAAAATACTTGGCACCTGGATCGCTTCTGTCACCAACCTCACACTCTAAGACCAGCTTTGGTCATGTGTGGCCTTTCCAATTTTGCCCGCACCCTTTGCCTCTGAAATCCTAATCACCCCCATTCCCTGCTTAACTATCTGGCCTCTCATCCCTCTGCTGTGGGCCCGCATGGGACGCCGCCTCACTTCAAACAAATTTTCCTCTCTATGTTGAGCACCAAGTGGAGAACCAGCATTAGTGGTCACACCGCCCAGAGATTGCCCTGTTGGTCGCTCGCTTCTGGCCCAAGATTTCAACTGCACAGATTTGTGGATCCTGGCGTTAATTATTTGATTGAAATTGATAGACTGGGGTAATAATAGTATGGAGACTGTTATTGTTGTTAATTTGTCCAAAAAGCCACATTGAAAATATTGTCCGACGCTAGACAGGTGCTTCTTCGTTTTGAAGACGTTCTGGTACTGGTAGGGAACACTTTCCTTATTCTCTTCTCGCAGAGACAAGCGGAGATTTGATAGTAACAACCTAAGGATATCTGATCCTCTCACTATTCTCTTAAGAGTAATGTTAAAAAATTAGTTAGTATCAAGTATAAATCTGCTTATATTAAGGAATAATTTAGGGTTCTTCTAGTTAGAATTGCACATAACTTTTCAGATGTCCACTGGGATTTATCTGTGCTCCTATACTGGTTTGACCCTCAAGTGTTAGGCAACAAATCTCGTCTGGTACTGTTGCCTTGAGTTTCTTAGGCAGCGTAATCCTCAGGTGTTCAGCAACCAAACAATTGGTACAAGGGACTTGAAACCAATTGTTTTGGCCAATGACAATTCTACTATTCCTCCAGTGTTTGAACGTTTTAGTAGTTTTGATGACTTCAATTCATTCTGCTCTGAATGATCCCTACAATTTGACTATCAGGGGCTATTCCATAATGAATTAATGCTTGATTTTGTTGGGATGATGCCCAACTATAATCTCATCAGTTGATGGCCTCAAATATCATTGGGGATGATGCCTGACAATAATTTATTAGTTGGCGACCTCTAATATCATTGGGGATGATGCCTGACAATAAGCCTCATCAGTTGGCCACTGTTAATGATCCTATACAATTATAACTTAATTGTTAAATCTTATAATCAGTTAAAAGGTTGGATTATATGGTCATCCTAAATTCCAACATATCCCCTTCTTGACCAAATTATCCAACGGAATATAGAACCCTTGGGGATGGAAGCCGCCTTAGCTTGAGTTCATATTTGGTTTTTCATATCTCTATGTCCTCAGTGGAGTGCAGATCTGTCCGCACTCAACGCCCATATGCTCTGCTTGGTTTTTGATGACTTTGTATCCTTTATTGCTATCCTGTTGCCACCTCTTCTTGAGCATGGTTCCCACAACATCATGCAGCACCAGTCCCATCTTCACATCTTTTGCTGAAAGAACAACTGGTCCACCTGTACAAACCCCAGGATGGGTCTCAGTGGCACTTTGTCACCTGTACAAACCCCAGGATGGGTCCTTGCCACCTGTACAAACCTCAGGACGGGTTTCAACCTCTTGTTGATAGGGAATATTCTGGCAGATCTAGTTTCATCCCATCCTGATCCTGCCAATGGTTGGGACTCATGCCCAACACTATCTCTTCCCTTCCTCCACGTTTGGTAGGTGGGAATATTTCTAGATGCATCACTGCTCAAATTAAAATCGTTTTTTAATATTTTTTTACTTTTTGTATTTTTATGCATCTTTTTATCTTTTTATTATTTTTATTTTTTTCTATATTATTTTTTCCTTTAAAACCAATACTTTAAGTATTTTTCATGGACTCTATTGACTATGTGACCACCCTCAATATTCTTGATTGTATAGGCATTATTCACCAATTTAGCGATAATTTCAAATGGTCCCATCCAAAGGGCGACCAACTTAATTTTCCTTCCAAACCCATGGGTATTGCAATAGGCTAACATATCACCCACATGGTATTCTCTCAGCGTAGGTTGATTCTGGTCATCCTCTTTCTTCACATTAATTTTTTTTCATTGTTGTTTTAAATGCCCAAAATTGTAATTCAATCAGTATTTGGCCAGTGGGGATATATTGTTCGGCACCCATTCCCAAAGATGGCTCTAATGTTGAATACAATATTGGTGGTAATGCAGCTTTTTGCCCATAAAACAGTTTGAATGGCATTTTCTCAGTTGCCAAATGGTAACTGATATTATAAGCGAATGTGACTGAACTCAGATATGCCCCTCAAGCAGAAGTTCTCCCCGTGATAAATTTTTGTAATTTTGAGGCTAGAGTTGCATTCACTCTTTCCACCATTTTGTTTGTTTCTGGATGATAGGGGTCAGATACAACGCCGCGGATTCCCATTAATTCGTTTTGCCTGGGAATTACATGTGAATAAAATTGGTTCCTTTGTCACTGAGAATAACTTGAGGGCAACCATGCTGATAGATCAATTGGTCAAGTATAAACTTTGCCGTACTCATTGCATCTACTTTGCTGAGAGCTTTCATTTTGACCCATCAGGTTAAATAATCTATTGCAACGATTATATACTTCACTCCTCTGATGCTGATACTCAATGGTCCCATAATGTTTATGAACACCATGTGCCACACGAAACCAGGGCATAATATCCAGTACCCTATAATGTTCTTGTGTGGCTTATGAAGCTGAAATTCCACATAATAGGCTAGGTAATCCATGACATTAAAGTTGATCAAACCCAGTAATAATACTAGCAAATATGACCACTGTTTTCCTTAGGCCACCATGGCCAATGACCTTATGATCAGCTCAAATGATTTCCGCTTGATCTGATGTTTAAGAAATAAAACCTGTTTTCCTTTGATTGTTTTGTATAATTGATTGTTCCTAAAACGGGGTTTTTATGCCATTTCATAATGCATTCCAAATTTCTTGGGGTTCATTCCCAATATCTCCTTTGATCATCTGCTGAAACATTGCATCAGCATGATGATAGATCACATGAAAAATTGGCAAATGAGATAATCTGTCAGCATTCTGATGTACCAAACCAGTTCTGTGGATAATTTTGAAATCATAGGCTTACAGCTTTAAAGCCCATTGGGCCAACTGGCCCTCTGGTTCCTTCAGTTTATGAAGCCAGCGCAGGGATGAGTGGTCTGTTATGACTTTAAAGTGTGTTCCATTAATGTAGACTCAAAATTGTTTACAGGCATTAATGACTGCCAAACACTCTCACTCTGTCATAGTATAGTTTCTTTCCACCGGCGACAGTGTTCTGCTCACATAGGCTACTAGATGTTTATCCCCATTGTCATCTAATTGACTTAGAATGGTTCCAATTGCCGTTAATGAGGCATCCGCTTGAATTATAAATTCTAACTAAAATTTGGATATTTCAACACTGGGCTGCTCATTAGATATTTTCAGAGCTTATCAAATGACTTCAGGGCCTCTTTGTTCCACACAAATCCCTTTTTGGATCCTTGAGTAGGTTAAATAAAGGTTTGGCAATTCTAGCAAAGTCTTTGATGAATCAGAAATAGTACCTGATTATTACCAAAATAACTTGAATATCCCAAACACTTTTCAGGATTGACATCCACTTGGTAGCTTTTATTTTCATGGGTTGTGGTTGTAATCCGTTAGAGTTTAGACAAACCCTAAGTATTTAAGCTTTTTTAAAAAATGGCATTTTCTCAGCTTAATTTTAGATTTGCCATTGCCAACCGCTTGAAAGCTTCCTCCAGATGCTCCAAATGATCTGTGAAGGTCCAGCTGAAGACGTTGATATCATCTAAGTACACTAGCACGCAGGATAGCTTCAGGTCTCTAAGTATTGAATCCATAGCACGCTGAAAAGTCGCCGGCACATTGCATAAATCTCGAGGCATTCTGGTTAGCTGGTATAGTCCTTGTGCAGTAATTATCGCACATTTTTCCTGATCTTCTTTTGATAAACTGATTTGCCAATAGCCTGAAATCAGGTCCATAGCCAAAAAGTATTTTGCCTCCCCTAGGTGATCAAGCACGTCACTGATTTGAGGCAGCAGATATGAGTCTTTTTTAGCGATCTTAATTAGTTGGCAATAGTCAATCACTACTCGATTTGATACATCCTTTTTTTACCAAAAGGATCAGACTTATCCATGGGCTCAATGTTGAAATGAGTAACCCATGTTCCACTAACTTGCTTATTTCATCACTGACCTCTGATTGCACTGCTCTTGGCCTATGAACAGGTTTCATTCTTATTTGTGGATATTCCACAATATCAACTTTGTGAAGTACGTTTTCTGCACATCCTAAGTCATGATTGCTCTGAGCGAATATCTCATGATATTTTTAAATAATCGGAGCACATACTCCTGCTGATTCTCAGTCAGATTGGCTAGCTGCTCATGATCCACTTATACATTGACACTTTCAGTAACTTCCGCCAGCAATCCCATTTCATAAAATGGTCCAAATTCATGGAAAGCGTATAGTTCCACCATTGGGAGCAAGTGCAGAAACGCAATGATCTGATTTTTTTATAATTTTCATTGTCTTCTCTCCCAGATTGGCTACTAGTACTCATATTTCTTTATGACCTGGCATTAAGATCCCTAGCGCAACCCACAGTTTGACCCTCAATTTTTCCCAGGGATTAATGATTTCCCCATTTAACTGTTCTGGATAGTTCCATTGTTAACCTGGTGTTAAATATGATTTGAGCCCCCAGCGGAATAGTGTTCACTGCATTTGTCATTAGATGCATCCCACAATTTTCCATAATTTCTATTGGCATTGGTTTCCATTTTCATCTAACTAGTTTATAGTGAATGGCTATAATACCATCACTATAAATTAATTGTATTTATTTGAGGCAAGCCGATCAGGGGACAGACATTACCAAAACTAAAAATATACTAAAAACGTAACTATTTGGTTCAAACAAAACGCCCTAATGAGCGGATTGAGTGAAACGCTTCAAAAACTGACCAACCAGGTGGGCAGCGGAAGCTGCTTATCCCTCCATGGTGGAAGGGGAGGGGGGTTGGGGGGCTCATCTTTGGCAGCCTCTTAGGCAGCAGCTTCTTCCTCCCATAGTAGAGTGCGTGTCACGGCCATCAGTAATGGCGTTGGGGCATCTGCGGTATGTGGTTTGATATCTCTAATAATTGGAATCTCATGGAGATTGCCAGCTAGGTAAATGGCACTGAGATATTCGGTTAAAGCTTTTTCAGCTTTAATTTGGGCATCTGGGAGTTGAATGAACATGGCAATGTTGGTTTGGGTTATTTTTGCTTTTGGATTCCGTGCTATAATTACCACGTTCTGGATAGCATTGTTTGCATTTTTGTAATACTTGTTCACCGATATTTTGCTTTTTGGGGTTAAGGTTGCGGGGATAACAGGAGGTGGAAATCCTCCTTTGAGTATCGCTACTGATTTAGTGACAGCTTTATGCAGGGGATGACAATCTGGTGTTGCAGCTGCTTTGACTGAAAGCTGGTGATCACTATAAAAACAATTCAGTGTTTGGCTGTGGGGTATAAAGTTGAGGGGGTATTTGGTGTCCCATTCTGCATTAACAAACCGCTTGATCTGCAGAGATTGTTCTTCAATGAACTTACCTGATTTGTCAATCTCAGACAATAATTCCCATGAGTTTTGGTTGAATTGGATTGGGGAATCAGCATACAGTTGAGGTTTGTTTGATTCATTTGCAGAAGCATGGGATCAAACTGGGATCCAATCTGATGCTTGATTGTAGGAATTATTTATTTCATTGGCGTGAGGAGGAGGCTGATTGGTGGCTGCAGGTGCAGCTGCAGCAACAGGCTTTGGGGGTGGAGGAGGTAGTATTGTGCCCCATGCCTGAAATTGTACAGGGTGGGCAGCATATTGGAGGTCAACGGATGAGTCATCTGATCCATCTGAATTGGTTGAGTAGGGGCACTTGCATTTTGAGTGGTCTAACTCAAAACATGATGGACAGATCATCTGCCCACCCTTGATGCAGCCCCAAAATGGATGGTTGGACTCTGAGGGAATAATGGTGTGCGAAGGAATTGCCACCGCAATTTTATTAAATTCAGGGCTGATCATGGCATATGTCCAAGGCCCAGCAAGTCGTGTGGCCCCATTTGGGACCACAAATTGTAAGATGGGGTTGGAGCCATAGGCTGCCAAACCATCCATCAGCTCCTGGTGAAGCACTTCAGGGGGAGGTGGGTGGGAAAACCAGAAAACTGAACCACCAAAGTGGTGTCCACTGGGAGCCAAGTCCGAGTTGTGGGAGAGGGGTGCCCTGGAATACCAGGAGAACAGTTGTTGCAGTGGCAGCATCAGCTTCGCAGGTGAAGCTGAGGTCAAAATACCCCTTGTAGGGGCAGAAATCAATTAAGCTGGCAGGTGTCATCACCACATGTGCCATTTCAATAATGGCTTGGTCATGGTATGGGAATATTTTTCCATATTTGACCCTTAGGCCATAGCACATGTTGCTCCAGGGGAGCACTAGGGGGCAGCATGGTACCACTTGGGTATGAGCAAGGTGGGCATCCAGGTCCTTGGGCAGAACGAATCAGCCAATAGGTTTGGAATAACTGGGTGAACCAGTCCTAGCGCGTTTTCTGCTGGATGGAAAACAGCGGGGGAGTTTTGCTGCTGCCCCATGCTGGAGCAGCCGGTGGAGAATCTGAGGACATTGGAGCAAAACTACTATGGGCAAATTCAATTTGTTTTATAAATTCGTGCAATTTGGCTTAGAAAGTTACACCAAGTGGAAAGATAGTATCACTATAAATTAAATTAACAAAAATTATTCTTCTTTGTCAGTGGAATTTTTCCCTTCCACTGATACACCAAAGGCTATGTCTGCCCCAGTATCATCAGGGTGTTTTCTTTGAAATCACATTTCACCCCATACTTACTCAAGAACTCCATTCCAAAAAGTATATCATAGTTTGGATTGGCCAGCACTATGGCAGGAGCTGACACCATCAGCAATCCAAACCAAAGTGGTAGCACACTGTAGGCTCCACATAAGCTGGTATTGTCTGGTCCAGCTGTTCCATACTCTTTTCAATACTTCAAATTTGGTGAGATCTTCATATGTTTCGATAATTTAGTGGAAATGATGTTGATTGGCGCTCCACCATCAATTATGGCTTGTACTCTTATTCTGTTAACTAGAATATCGACAGAGGTACACTACAAGTACTGCAATAAAGTATTTACTTAATGGATAGTGGCCTTATTTGCTGAATCAAATGTGTGAATAAATTGAGCGGATAAATCAGGAAATGACTCCTTGATTGGCTGGTAGGCAAAGAAATGTTCAACTCATCCAACTTTATTTTTGATTAAGTCTTCAGGGCTCTTGGCAGATCTAACTTTCTCCGCTAACTGTCATATGTATGGTAAAGTGACCTCATTAACAATTTCAGGATTGATTCCCTTTGCTTTGGCTCAAGTTATTGCATTAACATCCATGTTAACCCCCTGATAGATCGGATATGGCGAGTCATCATCCACAAATAGGTCAGAGATATTTATTTACTCATTAATTATATCAGGCGGGACAAGTTTATCAGAAGTACTAGAACGTCCCTAATCTAGACTTCTGGTCATTTTCCCAAATCTGAACCAGTTTCTTGGGTTTGAACAAGATTAATCTGATCATTTGGCTTTCATTCCTAACACTGGAAAATTGCATGGCCAGACTTCCCGCATTAGAAACAGTGGATTGGCAATTTATCCGCCTCATTTTTGAACTTCAGGTTTACTTCCCATCACAAACTTGACTCTCAGATTCTTTAGATGATTTTGGCGAATTTGATAATATTTTGAGCCTTTGTTTAAATTACTTTAAAAGTGTGATTGGGAGCATCAAACGTGGCTCCAAGCATCTTCAGATGGCCCAAAATCTGAGAGGTCGTTGTTTGAGTCACTAGCGCCGTCACCATAATCTAATGCAATTCTTGGTAGGGACAAAGTGCTGACTGAATGGCTATTCATTCATCAAAGTCAGTCAACACATTCGCTCCTGTCAATATCTGGGCTTCTTAGTAAACCCATCAGCAAAACTAGCCAGGGGCTCATCTTTGCAGAATTGGATACCCATGAACTCTTGTTTATGATTTGCTATCCAAGTAGGGCTTCCAAACTCCAACATTATGGCTGCTTTTGCTTCTGTGTACAACCATTTGTCCCCATTGAGGTGAGGTAGCACCAGATTCTGGCATTCAGTGCTAAAGCAGTTCATTACGGTTACCACTTTTTGACAGTCCACATAGCCAAACATGGTCATTTCAAATAGGCGGAAGAATTCCAGAGCGTTATCCTGGTGAAAGGTGGGCAATTTTGGTTTATTTTGAAATTCCTTGGTTGCTCCGCTTATAAAAGATCCTGGTCCAGCTACTTGAGAAGCCATAGGAGTGGCTTCAGGAGTCATTTTTAACACACCAGCAAATGGCTAGGCATATTTTGGGGTGGAGAGGTCTTCCTGATTGGCATTTTGCATGCTTTTTCTTTGGCCTCATTCACCTCAAATTGTTCACACTCACATTTGTGTTTTTCCAATTCCTTGATACACTTGGTCATTTTTGCCATCTCCTCATGAAACCGCCGGATGCATTCTCAATATGCTTCTTGTTCAGTTTTTTGAAATAAAATTTCTTTGACAAGTTCACCCTCTTTCCGCTTCAAAGAAGCATCTTTACCACACAGGTCGTTATTCACCATTCCTAATTGTTTGAGTATCTCTTCCGCCTTGATCATATGCTCCTCTAAGGTACTAACATCGGCTTAAGATGCTGAGCTGAGCACATTTTGATGGATGGCTTGTAGTTCCACCCAGAGCTTCCAAAGCTATTCCTTGCAAGGCATCGTTAAATTGGCTTTTGACAACTCAATTACCTCCTGTAGTGAGCATCAATGTAAAAATCTTTGGCTTAGATGGTTTCTCGCTTCTGGCCCTAGTATTTTTAACTGCACAGATTCATGGATCCTTGCGTTGATTATTTGATTGAATTTGATAGATTGGGGCAAAAATAGTATGAAGACTATTATTTATTATTGATTGCCCAAAAGCCAGGTTGAGAGTATTGTACAATGCTAAACAGGTGCTTCTTTGTTTTAAAAATGTTATGGTACTGGTAGAGAACACTTTCCTATTCTCTTCTCGCAGAGAAAAGCGGAGACTTGATAGTAACAACCTAAGGATATCTGATCCTTGCACTCTTCTCTTAAGAGTAATATTAAAACAACCAATGTTAAAACAACTAAGTTGATATCATTTTTTATTCAGCTTTTATTAGAAAATAATTTGGGGTTTTTATAGTTAGAATTGCACACTACTTTTCAGCTTTTCGCTGGGAATTATTTGTGCTCCTATACTTGTTTGACCCTCAAGTGTTAGGCACTGAATCTCGTTGGGTATTGTTGCCTTGAGTTTCTTAGGCAGCATAATCCTCAGGTGTTCAGTGACCAAACATTTGGTATTAGAGACTCAAAACCAATTGTTTCTGCCAATGACAATTCTACTCTTCCTCTGGCATTCAAACGTTTTGGTAGTTTCTGATGACTCTAATCTGTTCTGCTTTGAATTGTTTCCTACAATATGACTATTGGGTGTTATTCCCATATTAAATCATTGCTTGATTTTGTAGGGGGATGATGCCCAACAATAATCTCATCAGTTGGCAGCCTCAAATATTATTGGGGATGATGCCCAACAATAATTCATTAGTTGGCTGCTGTTTCTGATCCTATACAGTTATAACTTAATCGTCAATTCTATTAATCAGTTAAAAGGTTGGATTATGTGTTCATCTGAAATTCCAACAGCCAGTAAGTCCTAACTTGTTTTCATAACAGCCGTGCAATATGAAATTTAGATGCTATAATGGGAACTCAACTATTGCTGATAGAATCCAAGTCTTTCTTTTGCATGTCATTTTCCTGACACCACCTTCAAGGTCATGTCTTTAAGAGATAAAGCTTATAGAAAACTCCTATAAACTCAGTTTACCATGGTACTCTGTATCATGTCAGCCATAGCTTATTTAGATGCTAGCCCGTGAATAATGCAGCATGGATGACCAGGAGGTGTCTATCTTGGGCGATCATTTATCAGTGCTGGTGGAACAAGATAAGATCACCTATTTGGAAGTTGATATGACCTACAATTCACTAAGGCAAAGGTATAATTTGATAATAAGACCCAGATAAGGGCCCACGTGCAGTAGTTGCCCAATGGTGTGAAATTTTGAGACTGTTGGCTTGAATATCGTACAATAAGGAGGTCTTAAGACAAATTGAATACTATAATGAACATAAGCATGAGATTCTGGTACCCAGGGAATTAATTCAGGGATGCAATGGCCCTATAAAATTTGGAAAAGTCTGAGGCCTAGGAGAGCTAAATTTTTCTTCAGTTAGCACTTCACAGTTTTCATGGAACCACCTGAGGAACCAAGAAACAAGAAGAATATTAGTTTTTATGCCCTTTAAATTAAGTAAATGATTCATAAAACTAATACTATCATAGCAGTCTGGATACGTCGACATCAAAACTACAAACTAGAATTCTATGGGTATATCCCTCCTTAGTTAGGGCCCCTATTACTGAAAAAGTATCGTGGGTATAGATGATCAATGTACTTTATATTTATTAAAATTGTGAAGGGCATGAGGTTAATGACTTACAACGATGGTTACTAACACCCCTCATTATGAGCCAAACAATTGTGACAGCCGCAGCAGTAGATCCAAGAGGGATAGGTCACAGGCAAGGGTTGTACTAAGGGGAAAATTTTTCCAGCATGAAGTGGTATTCTCAAAAGATGACTTAAAAGTGACAATTGGTGTTGGAAGTACTTCAAAGATCAAGGTGATATTGCAGTTCTTTAAAGCATCAAGGATGAGAATCAAGCGTTATTTGACTTATAACGGCACCTCATTTAAGCATAAGGGGTAAGAGCGTGGTGATGAGCTTCATTATGGCCCAGGCACTGTGAATACTGGGTAACATGGCAACTAATAGATGTTAAATTATGAAATGACAGAATTTAAAGTTTTCTAGAGGGACTTTTATTAAATTGTAATAAAAAATTGACTGACACCAAAACCTGGTGGGTCTGCTGTCTTATGAAAAATATATGTGGGGGAATAAGGGGTTGTCCATAAAGTCCAGGAATTTCAACATAACAAGATTTCAATAAAACAGCACACTATGGACTTCTAATAGTGATTCTGAATAGAGTTAACAGTATGAATCTCCAACTCTTTTTCAGATTGATGCTACTAAGATTAACCCAAATGATTTTTTTAAATCAGCCCCAACCTACTAGATGGCACATTCTGTTTGATGGGACTGGTGGGATGCACCCACAAACAGGGGAGTTGGGATAGTTCCATTCTGAATTAAATGGTCTGGCACTAAACCTAATGGGGATGATCTCAACCCATCCTGTGGCAAGTTGGGAGGCTGGGAGAAAAATCATAACCTAAGTTAGATCCAAAATTACTGGATTGCAATTAAAATCAACTTAAGATTTTTAGAGGAGCCCAAATTGCATTTTTGGCTATTCTTGCATCTGAGGAAAGCAAAGTTCCTGCTGGCGATGATTTCTGGCCTCCTCCACTTCTTTACACAGCCCTTGAATCCTTGTCACCAACTCATTAATGGTAGGAAGAATTGGGAGTGAAAATCTTAAAAAGTAGGCTGTAACCCACCGCTCATCCTATATAATGGACTAAAACGACCTTGTTGGTGAGGGAGGGCAGCAGCCTTCTTGGTACCCATCTTGATCTGTATAGAAACGTTTTCCTGTCTAGGCATAGGGGTTGTTTCTAAAATTCAAACTCTAACTGATGATGGGTAGCCTTTTTAGTGGGAGCATGTATGTTGCAATATAAGCTGTGATGTTTAAAATGACTTATTATAAATGGAAAAAACAGCACAATAAAAAAGGCAAAGTTTATTTTAAAACTGGTGGTGATAGAAAAGCACAGCAGGCCAGTGCCCTCATTTGTATTGGTAATGTTTTAATAAAAGGGATGAGTTTTGTGGGTTATTGTACTGTTCTTGGGTGCTGCATCCTCCTCTATTGTTGCAGGCTCCTAGGTTTGTGCATTATAGAAATGATCTGATCACAAAAATTGGAACTTTAATTTGGGTTCAGTGAGGTTATGAGGCACTACTTGATTGCTGCTCTTTAATTGAGCTAATGAACTTTTCAATATTTTCCTAATTGAGATGCGTTCTAAATGTGGCAACCCAGCGTTTAATCAGCAATGGAAAGCAGTAATTTAAAAAGAAAACTTAGAGAAATATGTAAAAAGAAGCAGGAATCTTTGGATAGAGAATAAGATATACACTAAAAATTATTAATCTTATTATAAATATTATAAAAAAATTGGGGAGGTTAGGTTTTAGAAATGGGGAAATTAGGGAAATTAGGCAAATGGCCGTGGTATGGGGTAACTTACCTGGAGTAAAGTCTGCCATTTTGAAGGAATAGGTGAGGGATTTCTTTGGTTAAGAGCCTAATCCTCTTAAACAAACCTCTATGGAATGTGTGGATAGGAGAAGTCTTCCAAGTAAGATAGTATAAGGAACTAGAAAGCCTTACAAAATCATTATAGTTTTTTTCTTTATAGCAGGCTTATGTATCACGAGTGAGGATTGAAAATATAGCCTTGTACTAATAGCAGTAATAGCATCAACATCATGTTGTTAAAAATTAAACCAAAGTATAGTTCTTTAGTTTTCAACCATTAAGATTTATTAAACAGGCATGCCGCCAAGTAATTCAGCTAATTTTAAATGGTTTTGACATTTATTTTTTATTCATATTAATTTTAAATAATTTTTTAAAAAAATTAATGAGAATTACTGATCAGATTAAATTAGCTTCAATTTTAGTAAACCAACAAATTTTATAGTACACTTTAAATCAGGCAGCCTTGCTGACTAATTTAACTGGTTTGAATTTCAAAAAATTTAAAGGATTCTGGAAGATTGAATTACATCAGCTTTTTGATTCAGTCAAAGATTAGCTATTTCAACTTATCAGTAGTTTTAAAGTATTAGGGACAAACCCAATAGTATCTATGTATTTCAATTTACAATGACTAATGCTGAGGATAGATTGATAATTAATATTTGAATTTAACATGATTACCAGCAATTGATGCTGATGGCGTTTATAAATCATTTTTGAGGCCTAGTTGCCTTTAAACGTGTCCTATCACCCTAGCTCCTTATAATAGCCAGTATAAGGTGAAAAAGAAAGTATACTTTATACAACAGTGAAAATTAGATAGGTAGGCGAATGATGACTGCTTATCACTTAAAAACCCCCATGTCGCATCTATTAAAATCCTCCAAATACCTACTTTTTATCTGCTTTAAGAGTTTTAATAAGCCTTGAGTTTATGAATAGGTGTAAAGGTAGCCAGTGAAGGCAAAAGTTCATGGGATTAGCAGTCTTCATAATTTTGATTTGGAACACTAGCAGAACACCAAACTGCAAATTTCAAACTTTGAAACACATTTTTACTTTGGTATTGAGTCCTAGCATGTATAAAATCTCTCTGAATTCTAACAATAATCTCATTTTATTTGTATGTGTCAGTTTTTCCTAATATGGGTAAAGCATCAACTTTAGACTTAAAAATTATATAAATTTTTTTATAATCTCATCTGAATTCAATTATTACAAAATTTAGTGATTGTACTTCATTAGGCCTTTTGCAATTTATAACCAGCTCATATTCTATATATTACAGCATAATGTGTTTAATTATGTCAGGCACCCTAACTAATGGAATCCGCCTGTTTTAATTTTTGGCATTCAGTCACAATATGATAAACTAAGGCAAATTAGCTTTTCAATTAAAAATAGATATTTCCTAATATGATAAGCAATTCATCAATTAGTTTTTTAAAGACTAAAAGTTTTACAAGCATTAGTTTACTTGCTGATAGCTTTATTAGTCCTCTAATTTACCAGTGATAAGAGTTAAAAATAATCTGAAAATTTAGAATATATATCAAGTTGTGAAAACCATTTGATTGGGTCAAACTATTTCAATATCAGCCATTTTCAGGATATCAGGGCTGATCCCTGATAGCATTCTGATCTACTGGTAAACAATTCTGATAATAGAATATAAGTTACTTACTGATTACTGGAAACTAGGGCCAAGGATAACTTTATTTTAAGTAATTATTGGGATTTGAATGGTGGCTAATGCCAAGGACTTTTAAAGTATTGTTGCTAGAAGATGCCAACTTAGATTTTGCTAGGGTGGTATTCCAAGTTCTTGCATGTTTTGCCAATGATAATTATTAGGCGGGTATAGGTTTCCAGTTAAAGTCTAGTATAGATATCTGATTCCCTTTGAAAAAAAGGTCTTTAGTTTGCCTATCATTTTTATCTTACAGCAACTTTGATGAGTGGTATTAAGAGGTAGGTTATAAGAGCCCTAAGGGTAGATTTCAGGTGATTGCATCTAGGGAGTGATTAACACTACTGCTCCCTACCTGGACTACTTAGAACCTTAAGAAGATTCTTGGCTGGCTGCTCATCAATGAGGGACAAACGTACTGAGTACCCCCAGATAGGGATCATGAGGGTCAGTCTAGTTCACCTTAAAAATAAGGTGTAGGTACCTTTCTACTGGTGTCAGTGCTCCTACGAGTAAAGTTGTTGGTAACTGGTTGGGGAGTTGCTGCTGTGAACTAGTAGTGACAGGTTGCTAATGAAAGCAAAAGAGCAAGGGTCAATGGTCATCATACATTAGTTTAGAACATTTGCAGAGCACCTTCTGAAGCAGTTTGCAAAAATCAAAATTTGATGCTCACTAAAGGGGTGCTCTGTTGTGTGCTGCTGGACTAGCCTGAGGATTTTTATTAGGTCATTAGGAGGTGGCTTAAAGCCATTGTTTGTTTTTTCTGGAGTAGGATGCCATCAATTCACTTTTGCTTAACCATCAATTGCCCTGGTGAGGAGCATCATTACCACCTTGTACAATCTGTCTTCATCCATTGGCAATAAATTTTTCTAATTTCATTCCATTCAATGACAAAAGCTTTTGTGCCCAGCTATATTTATAGAGATGAATTCTTCCATTTTTGTTTTCTGACACTGCTGGGTGATGAGAGTAGGTACCAAAGGACTCTCTGCTTAATTGTCAATTTTTTGTTGTACATTATGTGTTTTAGCTTCTGGTGCCATTGCTGCTTTGGCCAACTAAGATCTTATTACGTTGGTGTAGTGTTGCAATTTGAAACCAGATTATATTATAAATATTACAGCAGTTTGTGTTAATTACATCAGCCTTCCTAGCTAACGGATTTAACCTGTTTTGACTTTAGGCATTCAGGCCTAATATAATAATTCTATGAGGTGAATTAGCTTTTCAAAGATTATAAGTAATTCCTGATATGATAGTTAATTTTCGAAGTTTTCTAATGGCTAGTAGTTTTCTAAGCATTAGCTCACTTGCAGATAGCTTTATAAGTACTCCAATTACTGATAATAAATGCTGAGGATAAACTTATAATTTAATGTATGTCAAGTTGTGCTCCCCATTTGATTGTATCAAGCTATATATCAAACATTTTCAGCATATCAGGGATATTCCTGATAGCTTTCTTAACTACTATTGATTAATGCCAAGGATAGGTCAATAGTTATTTATTGGTTACTGGTGATACAAGACTGAGGATATCTTTGTATTAAGTATCTATTAGATTTGAACAGCGGTTGATGCCGTGAACTTTATGGTTGCTGGTAGACAACAACAGAGATTTTTTGTTAGGGTGGTAATTTGAGTTTTAGCAAGTTATGCCAATTATAATTAATAGGTGGACATAGGTTGCCAGTTGACGCTTTAGTATAAATACCTAAATTCTTTTAAAATAATCTTACATTTGCCATCTTTTCTTATCTTATGTTGACTTTGATACATGGTATCAAGAGGTAGGATATAAAGATCCCTGAGAATAGATGACAGGTGAGTGCAGCTATGGAGTGGTCGATGCTACTGCTCCCCATGGATCTACTTAAAACCCCCGCGTAGATTCCCTTTCTGGATTGCTTAAAATGAGGTATAGAAGGAATGAGTACTCAGACATGGATTATGAGGGTCAGTCTATCCACTCTGGGAATAGATTGTAGGGACTTATTAATGATGTTGGTACTCCTCCTGATGAGGTTGTTGGTAGCTGGTTGATAAGGCTGATTTGAACTAGTAGTGACAGGTTGCTGATGATGGCGAAAGAGCAAGGGTTATTAGCTATCATACTGTTAGCCTCCATCTGCAGAGCACCCAATGAAGCAGTCTGCAAAATTTGCAACAGGGCATAAGGCCTATAATTATTAATAATATTAGATTGCAAAGTGCCAAGAAATTTACATTAAAAATGCTGAAAAGTGACTGAAAAAATCTAAGATGTTTTACCTCAGAGTGCTCCACTGGGAAACAAGATAGGACAAACGCCCTAACCACTTATTATCTTGATATTATGGATTGAGGCTCTACTAGATACTTATCTCGCCTATTTGACATATATACTAGCCTTACGCCATCTAATATGGCTCACTATCTATTGGTTTCTTAATGGCACATAGTGGAAACTACTTAACTGTGTTAGTATTATTGCTTTCAGTCCAACCTTAGATAATGAATCCTAATCTATTCTAACTCTAACCTGGACTGCGCCATCATCTCCTAAATTCCTGATACTACTTCTACCCTAAAGCGTTGTATGCACTTATCCCTCATAATAGCTTTTAATACACTCTGGTAATTTAGATAGTACTATTTTTACTCATTATATGTACCAAGATTTCTTTTATATATTTCTTTTAGCATAAATTTCATGTATTTTTGAACCTTCATGACAGTAACATTAGCGGTCATGACCCCAGATAGTTGATATAGCTAACCCCTCTGACATGAAAGTTCCTAGCCATCGCCTTCAAATTCATTCTGCACAAAAGCCGCCCCAAAGGGAATGAGAATCTCCAAATCGACCATACAACCCAATTTCCAACTGATGCACTCTGAGTACCAGATAAGTTATTACTAGCTTGTTGCCAGTAGTAACAAAGCTGAGATTATGTTAAAATCGAAATCATGTATCTTTATGCTGAGCCTTAGTTTGCTGCAAATTTACTAACTAAAGGTTGCAAATTTTGGAACAAATTTTTATAAAAAAAACAAAAAAAGTAAACAAGGCAATTTTGCCCTTGGGACAAATATATCACGCTGAGTTTTTAGTCTGTGCTGGTTTCAAATTTATTCCAACCAAAACACGACCCAGAGTGGAGCAGGAACCACCCCAATATACTATTGTCAGCTCAACAAGTCTTTATAGTAACCATATAAGGCACCATGACCTCTATATCCATTTTAATTGAGAATTATAAAGTATGCTTTATTAAAGTTAACCAGATGCTCTTTCCATGAATTCTAAATATAATGAAGATATGCTATGTTGCCTTCAACAGGTGTAAACTTGTTTTAAATTTTGAATGCAACACCTAAACTTATTGAAAATCATTTAAATATATAAGTTTTTTCAATTTTTCAAAGAAGCAAGATAGTGGTCTTTTTTCTTGTACATTAATTGTGCTGTTTCTCAGTTAGAATAGTTATTACCTTGACTCTTTTTAAGTTAATCTTAGGCTATTCTCAAAATTAAAAATCTTATCTTAATATTCAAATTTTTTACCTAAGGTCTTCAACCTTAGTTTCAAAAACCTTCATGGATTCTAAGGCGGCAGCAAGCTTATCCTCCATGATCTAAAGTTTCTCTGAAATAATGTACAGTTAGCAAGTAAATTTTTATTATAGAATTCAGCATCATTACTAAGCAGTTAAGTTCTCTTTGACGCTTTGGCAGTAGTTCTTCATCCTAATACCTATTAAGTAGATTAGATAAATATTTTACCATGTATGAGATGGCCACAAGGTTTGCAAAATCTATCTTGCTACTCCAAAAGTCTAGTATAGAGGGAATTTAAAAAAATCTGCCATCCTTATGACATCAGTTTATCATTACAGATGCATTATTTTTGTGGTAAAAGCTCAAGAGATCTCTAGGGCTTCTTGAGTTAGGTTATTTTTTCAACTTCTAAGTCTTTGCTTTCCTTGGAAGTACCACTCCAATCCTTTTAAATTTGACATGTGTTCTGTCTCTATGTTGTTATATGAGAGTCTTAAACCACAATTTTCATTTTATCATAAATGCTAAATAAGTTATTACCCCACCCAAATTTTGGTGTAATTTTTTAAAGAAAATACTTAAAATAAGCCCATTTGATTAAAGCTAACATACAGCTAGTTACAAATTGTCTATAAAGCTAATTAAAATATCTTGATACTCCTGTATCAATCATTCTATATATTTGTCATCTCAATGGGGTGGCTGTAATTTGCATTAATCATTCTTTTATTTATCCCTGATGTTTAAGATGAGAGTACATACAATTCTTTGTATGGTTTTACAAATGGTATTATAAAACTCTAAGTAATAGAAAAAATATATTATAATATACCTTATAGTTAGAGAAGATGAATAAAGAACAAATGTTGGCTTGTTGGATATATTTCTTCACATTTTCATACTAATATATCGTTGAAATTGGTACTAATACAAGATTTCAAATAAACAACTATAAAAACTTAGCTCAAATTATATTTTTTGACAACTTTAACCATAACAAAAAATGGAAATAATTTGTTGGTTACAAAATAATTTTTAATGTAATGTGTTGGAAAATTGCTTTTCCATTAACAGTGGGCTCTGTGGTTGGTAGTCTAACTAGTATGAAGACTGGTCGACCCTTGCCATTTTACCTTAGGTGACAGGGCCAGCAGCACCAGCTGACCCCTTGTTGTATCACTCACACCATTTGGGGATCCCCCAGCCTAACCCCCACCCATAATATTATACATAAACTTATAAAAAAGGGAGAATAGGTAAAGGGAGTTATTTATTGAAAAGAAAGTACTAGGTATTTATATGTACAAAAGGGCTACTGCACCCATCATTAACCTATCAGATCATTGCTGGTTCTTCCAGCCAACCACTCTCTCACTTCAACTGTGCTTCTCTATTCCCTGGTGTAGACCCTCTCGCACCATAATTCCCAATGTCCAAATATTAGTTTTGGCTCATCTCAGCATTCAGTTGCTAGTGAGCTATATAAATTGTAAAATAAATTAATATCAAGTTTTGCTTCAACTTAGTAATTTTTCTCTAGAAACCTCTTTGGCTGCTTTGGTACTTGATATATTTCATCTTCTTGCCAATGACATATTTTGTCTCTTTATAGTCAACTCATCTAGGGAATCACCTTCATTAGCAATAATTGATTATTATATATGAGGCGCCAGAAATAAACTCAGCTGGCTCAAACTTGGGATAGTCAGTTTATGCTGATATATAATAAATTACATAATTGGATCATCCTCAGATACTAGTTGCCAGTGATCTATAAACCTAATTTGGGCCAGTGATTGGTCTTGAATGCTCCTCACATTCAAATTCTGCAGATATCAGATTTGACTCAATCCACATTGAAGAGTGACTGACAAGCAATCACCTAATAACCATGAAATCCAGTTGATAATCCATTCCGCCAAGATTGGCCTATTTAATCCCAGTTCTCGCTTGACATTGAGAAATACATCTGATTAAAATTATGTCATAAGGAAAAATTGGTAATTACAACGTAGACTTCTTATTTTGATGGTGGCGTTGCACTTGCTATGTGTGTTCATTAGGTAGTGCTTAATGCAGTCTCCTCCAAGTAGCTAATCTTCTTCCAAATGACTTCCTTCATTATGTGTTATTCCAAAAACCTAAATTACATGAGATTTCACCTTTTGTGTAACTTAATGCTCTGAGATATATTGGGTAATTTGCAGCAAATGTTAGCAGAAACATGTAATTTAGTGCCTACAGTTCATTTAAATAACATCTATCAGTACTTCACCTTTATATTCTGAGGAACCACAATTAATCAAGATCTTAATAATAAAAGCTCATAGCAACGGTTTTATTCTGATGCAGAGGCAAGTAAAATAAAAATATCATTATAAAAAGAGTGATTTGAAGGGAGGATACCCCAATGTTAGAGTATGGACCCTCTACCACTGCCTCCCAAGTTTTATCCTGGTAATGGACTTTGGGTAGGGGACGATTTTGACTTTGTTGGTTTTGTGCACTAATGCCTCAAACTGAGATAGCAAATAGCAAAGGTGGTTCATAAAGTTCCTGGCCTATCATATGCTGCGCATGGAGGTTTTCAGGTTTTATCCTCCTTTCCCATTTTCTTCACTTCCCTAATCGGTGTGATATCATCCTCAGGTTGGCCCACCTCAAATAAAATATAAAAAAGAGTGATTTGATTTATGGGGCCAAAAGGCTGAAGTAAAATAAGAAAACTATTGAATAAGGGGCAGCGTTGGTGGGGTAGCAAGGGTTTGATCATATTTCAGTAAATTCTTTAGCAAGGGTTACAAATACCTATGTTACAGTTCCACAGTGATGTGGCTTAATAATGTTTTTGATGGTAGGTTGATTTATATATTTCCAAATATGTAATAGCCAGATCAATCAGGTTCTCTTATCTAATTATTAATTTAAATATAAAAAACATAATACTCAGGTGGTGGGTCAGACCAACTTTCAACAGTTTCCCACTTGACCAATCATCAGGGAACAAGAAAAAGCTTAGGGGTACATCAAATTACTAAGCCGCCATGTCCATATGGCTGGCGTTCAGATGATAATTTTCTAGACATTTGGCATGCACCATGTAAATAAGGTAACCCTTGATGAAATATTTTTAAAAAATGTAAACGTCAGTGATTTTCTCTATGATTTAAAAGGGCCTCTTCTAGTTGTGCTCTATTTTATTGATTCTTCTATACCCATGGTTATCATAATATAGGACTCACTCCCCCAACAGTAAAGGAGGGTATAGTCCAGCGGAACTTATTGTCACAAGTCCTGGTTCTCACTTTCCTATCCAAAGAATTAAAGTAGGCTCTGGCCTGCAACTGAATTAACTTTGCATGAGTTCTTTAGTAATGAGTAGGACTCATATTTCTAATGTAGACATGAGTATAAAAAAGTGGTAATGCAGGAGGTATACTATCTAAAAACTGAATTAGGACCGGCCCATCAAGGAATGAAAAGCAATAATATAGGAAAATAGAGCTGAAGGCAGAAAAAGATTTCATCTGGAATTTCTTTTAATAAATTTCTGGAAGGATACTGAAGAAAGTACCGTTTACCCTTTCCATAGTGGCATTGGTCTCTGGATGATATGGGGTCAACAACACCCCTTGAATGCCGATCAACTTGTTCAACTTAGAGTTTATCTGGGGTGTAAAAAAGTCCCATTATCCACTAGAATGCATTGAGTGCTAGCCATGTCAATATACAATATTTTAATTATAACTTAGTTGTTGTCATAGTACCTAAGTCCTTAGCTCTTGGCCTTCACCCTCTGGTTAGGTGATCAATATCCACGATTGTATACTTAAATTCCCCAAAACTGTTGGTAAAAGGGCCTACAATGTTGAATAATACAGTATTCCAAGAAAAATTAAGTTTAACCAATTGGTATGTAGCTTCCAATAAGGAACTTTAGCTTGACATTCCTGGCATCAATAATATCATGGATATTAAAAAGCATCAGTTACCAATCTGTTATAGCAGCAGATCAAGCGCTTTTATGAATTTGTAATGCCCCATTTCCTTATGAGCTGCAATAACTAAGTCCATATGCTCTGTTAGCCTTGAAAATATATACTGATGTTTGTTAATTAACCTATAAGGATTCACCTCATTGATGACAGTATTTTGTCTTGGTTTTTTTCAAATTATGACAACCTCTACTGATTTATTGCCATTTTGTTGGGATAAAATCTTATCAAATAATTGGTCAGCCATATTAGCTTCTAAAGCCATAGTAGGCAGAAGAGAAAGGTCATTGTCTTTTTGGTGTTTCAAACTGAGCCAATGTTAGATATCAAAAATTATAGGATTGTAGTTTCAAAGGCCATCTGGCCATCTGCCCTTACAGCTCTTATAGACTTTGTAATTAACAAAGATAAGAATTATCAGTTATCACGTTAAAGTACGCCATGTGGAAGTAAACCTGGAACTGCATATAAGCATATAAATAACCAGGCATTCTTTCTCATTTACCATATAGTCCATTTAAAAACATCTGAGTTAAGCTAAAATAACCCCTAGATGATCAATCCCTTCATTGTCAGTTTGAGATAGCACAGTCCTTATGGTAGTGAGGGAGACATTCATTTTTACAATAAAGGGTTTATCAAAATTTGAGTACATGAGTATTAGAGCCTTGGCGTTGCTGAGCTCAACTTCATGAAAGCCAATTGATTATACATGTCCACTCAAATGGTTCTTTTTTAACAAATGAAGTAAAGGCTCACTTTTTTACTGATTTTTGACAAACTAGTGATAGTAGCCAATCATTCTAAGAAGTAACTCAATGTCTCACTTGCTACTCAGCTGCTTTATCTCTTCAATGGCCCCAATTTTATCTGGCTGGGGCCTTAAGCCCTGCTTATCAATATAAACCTAAAAAATTGAAATGTTCTTGATAGTACATTCCTAGGCTTGGTTTTAAATCAGCTTTGGTAAAGCGGCGGAAAAATTCTCTAAATGCTGAAAATTGTCAGTGGGCTTCTAGAAGAAAAGTTTGTATCATTCAGAAAATTAGCATACATGTTTTTTAAATGCTTGAGATATTCTTCATAGCCTGCTGAAAAGTTGTAAGGATTTGTACAAACCTTACAGCATTTGCATAGGTTGATATAAACCTTTAACAGAAATCATAGCTCTTTTTGTTCTTTTTGCAGCTTAATCTGCCAATAGCTGGAGATTAACTCCATGGATGAGTAATATTGCACACCGTTTAAGCAGTTCAGCATATCATCAATGCAAGGTAAGGGTTAACAGTCTTTCTTGGATACATTCTTTAGGTTCTTTTAATCGATTACTAAGTGATTTTACCCATCTTTCTTTTTTATAATTCAACCTGGGTAGTCTCACGGACTTTTGTAGGGCACTTATACCCCAATTAAACGAGATGATTTAAATCTTTTTAACGCTTCCCTAAGTGGCGTTTTATTGCATAATCAACTCAGGTGTTTTGGGAATAATTCATTGTATCAATATTTTATAACACGTCATGTTTTCAACCCAAATTGAAGTCATCTTTTGCAAAACTCAATTTATTTATCAAAGAGAGCCAGCGCTTGGTCTTTTTCATCCTCAGTTAACTCAACAAGGCGTTCTTGAAGTACTAATAAAATAAATTTTTTTGTCTTTCATTAACTTCAAGTTGATAGATCCAGATTATTAAGACCATGGATACTTTGCACTTCCTTGACAGAGTAGATGTGAACAAAATCAAGGATCTGATGGCACTTGATCTGAAGAAGATACGGATATACTAGCTAATAAAACTTTTATTTTACCATGGCCAGGAAGGCTAATTCCATGCATGGTGACAGGTTCCTAGTTATATTGCAAAATGGCGCGAAGATTTTACCATATAGTCTTCTTAGAACCTTAAATAATTTTTGATTTCATCTTTTTGATAGTCTGCCAGAATGGTCAGGCTACAACTAGTTTTAAGTGGAATACCCTTGGATTCCATGATCTGATCAAGCAAGCACTTGCTTAAGTTCCAAAGTTTGTGGTAGCTCATGGGCACAATGCCATCTTTCAGGCAAAATTAACTGATGGCTGTTTGAGGCTTGGAGCCGCTGCCCTTTATAATAATATTGAAATGGTTTGGCCTAACATTTCCAATTTATTTCATCAAAATCAGCCTTGATTTTATAGATCTTCAAAAAAGTATAAATAAGAAAGGCATAATTCTGATTTGGAAAAACAATATCAGTAGCAGATATTACTAGTGATTCAAACTGTAGAGGCAAGGCAAATTAAATTCCTTCAGTGATTGTTATCATGTCCTCACAGTGCCATGTACTTTATAATGGTCTATTACAAGAGTTAGGAACAGGTTTTCCCAGTTTAGTGGACACAATATTATCTGGTAACCCACTATCTATGGTGGTCCTTACTATAAGATTTTTAATGTAATATTAATGTAAGTGCACTCAGAGTTGTAAGCTTTGGTCAAGTTAAGTAAATTGGCATAGAGTTTTCCACTTGCACCATTTTTTAAATTATCACTAAGGTTTGTGCTTTAACCCTTTGTTATGCTGATAGGTATGCCCACTTGGATCCCATCTAGTTTAAGGGTATCACCAAAGGTAATTGTAAGCTCATGTACCAATTGTTGAATATAAGGCTTTGTTTCTAGCCCACTAGATAATATAACCTCACTTTTCCAGTGGCGATGAAGAAGGTTCAAATAACAACTCCTTAATTATTTTATATAAGTGATGACAAAGCACCCAGTTTTTCTAATAGCAAGGTTGCAACCATTATTTAGTCTTCAATTTTATAACTATTTTGGATTTTTACCAGAGTAGTAGAAAGAAATGTTTTTCTTAACCACCTCATCCTCCCAAGTCATATTCAGTATCTGAGGTGATTGTATAAGTGGGGGGTTCAGCACCCATTAGGGCATTGATTTGCATATTGAGTTTGCATGGTGCATACCTGAAAAATGATTTGACTCATATTAAATTTTTTAAATTTTGGCTGAGAAGGCTGTTTTGAGATCTTAATTTGATAAAAAGGACTACTGAAAATTTTGCAAGGCTTTAGCTGCTGAGGTCGACGCATAAAAATTAATTCTATTTTGGAAGATAGTTGATCTAATATGTAATATAATGCTCATCATTGAGAACTTGTAACAATACCCATTAAAACTCTTGTATGGCTCACAAGCATTCCTAATGACAATCAGGTTAGCAAAGTTATTTAACACCTCAGTCCCATATAACACCTGAGCCTCAATATAAAAAATTTTGCAAAAGCCACTACATATTTATCATTTTTAACTTAGTTGGGATAGTGTTTTTAATGCATTGTCATTATTCCTCTCCACCAACTCTTGAGAAATATCTTTGCGTTGCAGTAAGGCTTACTGACTTCCTTTAACTTTGGCATTATAAATTCCTGGATGAAAGATTCAAAGGATTAATTAGGGTAGCTATCAAAATGGTCTCAGAGGCACTTACCATAATAAGTTTGAACAATTCTATAAAGTTAAAATTATTTATAATTTGGTCAAACTTAGGTAAGTAAATCAGAGTAAATAAATAACATCGATTTTCACAGGGTTGTAAAGGTCATAAAGATTCCAATTGAACCTCTAGGTTTTTATGTTTGAAGAGCAGAAATATAATAGATTTGGGCTTTCAGAGCAGCCATAGTGAAAGTTTTTATATTGTGAGCAGAAGTTGCCAAGGGAGAAGTAGTGGGTGGCGAAATTGGTGGTAAAGGTATATTGCCAGTTGAGATTTTGGGAATCCAGTAAGTTGTTTCTCATTGGTGCTTGTAGTTGCTGGATTACAAACAAAAGTTCTATATAAAGTTAAAAATTCTAGTAAAACAAAAAGTTGGTTTTAATGTTTTTATTAGTGCGAGCATGGGCAATGAAAAACAAACCCTCTTGATATCTGACCATTCAATACTTAAACTGTATTGAGGGTTGAAGGGTACTATTAGTAAATTTGGAGCAGCTTATTATGATCCAAATTAGGAAATATGGGAATTTAGAAAATTGAAGCTTGGAAAACTCACTTCACTTTGGCTGAATGAAGGATGTGGAATTAGTGGTAGGCAATATGCACCCTTGGGATAATTATCTAATATATTTTAGCTAATTCCTATTAGCTAAAATTATTGCACCTTGGGGGACCTCCTCCAAGCCTACAAAAGGGGGTGGTCCCCGCTTAGGTGTTTGAAGGGAAATGGATTTGGCTGAGGGAAAAACCTCTGATGGACTCCCCAGATTCCTTCGCTTAGCTGTGGCAATTTGACTGCCCAACTTTGTGCTAATTGCCCGTTTAGTATTTGCAAAAGTGTTATTCTGATTTGTAGGGTTCCACCGAGAATTGGCCAGGGTCTTTTGACCAATAAATCTATTTGTAATATTTAAATTACCCTTATTATCAATGTAAACTTGCAAATGTCTGATATTTCCCTGTTTTGGCCCATTTTGACCCAAAACATTCGCTTCTTGGAGCCATGAGGGCAAGTGTCAACAGAGATCAACAGAATTCATATAGACCTAAGATCATCAAATTTTTGTAATGTAGTAATAATCATAGGCATTTGCTGCACCAACAGCGCTGCATTGCCTTTAAGGTTGGATGCTGGCAAAAAACAACTCCTAAGTTATCTACATGATTGATCTATCATACCAATAAAGTGTTGGTATACTGCCAAAATCTAATAATCTACAAGTTCAGTTTTTTGTTTGAAATTCAAAAGGTCAGGTTTTAGCTTTTTAATTACTACCCCTTTAGAGTAAACTAATAGATGTAGGGAGTCAATATCCTGAACAAGCAGTTAATGGACTCAACTTTGAAAGCTTGGAGATTATGAGTTAACATAAATATTTCAAAGCGCCCAGTTTTTAATTTTATTCATTAAGAGAAGAACAAACAGGGTGGACTAAATTATGCTATACCTCAGGGTCAAGCATTTCAGCAAATACACCAGGCGTTATGCCAGCACAATAGACGTATTAGCCAGGTCATTATATTTTTAGTGCAATGGGCAGCAGAGAGTTCAAGCCCCTGTAGTGAACACCAAATGTTGAAGTTGGCGCTAATGCATTAAAATCAATGGCACAGTTAAAAAGACATCTGACTAAAGTTATATTGTATGACAACACTAACTTAAAAACCAAAATGAAATTAACATTATTGGTTGCATAAGCTTTTTTATAAAAATAAAAAAATGGAAAGCACATTGTATACTCCTCATTCTGATGATATTGGGCTCACTATGCGTTCTTCAGTGGTGCTTGATGGCAGTGTCATTGAGCCTGCTGATTATAGTAAGATTGGCATGAAACTCAGGGTAAGTGACCACTGAGAATAACAGACAGAATACCTTCAGTACAGCCATCCATATTGATGGCTGAAACAGTAGTATGGCAGCCACAAACACCAGCCAAAGATTCCCAAAACTGGCACCATTATTTAGAAAAATGTCAGATAACTGCTAAAACTTGCATATAAAATTTGGATTCTTTTAGGGACCATACTTTATAACTTTTAAGGGGTAAAAAATAGGGTAATGGAGCAACAGTGGAACCTTTTTGGGGTACGCTTCCTTATAAGCTCACAAGATAAATTGGGGAACAGAACAATTACATTCACCACGTAGAATACTTTGCTAATTTAATTCATCATATCAGCATCCTTACATTATTAAGATGCTGGATCAATCTAGCCTGGACATAAAACTCACACTTAAATTTTGCCACCAACTTTTCCTTCCTGATGTAATTTTTCTTAACAAATCAGCGTCACTTTATATGGCGGGCAACTGGGTGTACTTACAGAAAGACCACATATGGCTGGTCCCATTGAGTCAAGAAGTGGTTTTTTAAATGTAGAACTATCAGGGACGGGCTTTTAATTAATAATGATGAAGGGCCACAGCAGATAGTAATTCCCACGCTTGAATTAATTTACTCAATTTATCTTTGACAGATTCCACTACATATATTGGCGAAACTAACATTGCTAGAGTCAACCTTATGGGTGTTGAATCAAAGCTAATCCTCTGCTGGCAGTAGTTTTGGGTGCCGCCACTTCCCCCCATACACCATTAATTTTCTGCATCAGCTCAAGGGTGGTTGGCTTAGGGAAAATGATGCAATCTTCAAGGGATATGCTATCACCTACCTCTCATCTACCACACGGGATAAATCACCTTGAGTGATTAGAGATATAACTGCTGGCTTTTCCCCTTCTTAATCTAAATGAGAATTACTTCTTTTAAAATCCTACAGGCTTCGCTGAATGATAGTTCCCAGAGTTGTTAACTGCACAGTTTTGGTGTTGTACAATCCTTCACGTTGTCTGATAATAATATATATTTAATTGGTAATAGTATGAAGACTATTATCTGCAGTTGAATAGATCACTAGTGTTGGATCCTACGCTTGACCAGTATTCCTCCTCAAAACACTTAAGATGTCCTCAATAGGGATTCATTCCCTTATACTGCCTAACTTGATCCATGCTCAGATCCTCATTTAAAGCTTCTCTCTGGTGACACACAATCAGCAACGATTCCCATCTCAGCTCAGCCTCTCTTCTCTGGATCCTCAATCCTTACTCATTATCCTAAAGAGTCTCCAATTAGATCACACAGCAAAGATTTCTTTGAAGGTGAATAGAACTAGAAATGAATTTTCTAAAGTATATTATGATAAAATTCTGGTAATTAATTTAATTGATCTTCTTTATCAAGTGAATTATTATTATAATTTATGGTGGGTGTAAGGAGAGTGTCTATAACTCTCCTGTTCTCAGCGTGGCAGTGCGTGGTGCACCAGGCCAACGCCAGGGAACTAGCCGTTAGTTCCAGAGTGATTAGAGCCCAGCAGAGGGTGCTGGAGTCATAACCGCTTAGGCATAAACTTGTGAATTTTATAAGAAAAACACCTGTAAAAATGACGCGGTGTATATATCAATAGGGGATAAGTGACCCAGGTTGGAGGGAACCTGGGTGAACAAACAGTGCACATGAGGAGAGCTTTAAGGTTCTTGCAATGGCAAGGGTAACAGAATGCAAGACCTCCTTGAAGAGGTTCACACACAGGAGCGTTCAGAAAATAAAATAAAATTTAAAATAGCGTAAAACAGGGAAAAGTTTATTGGGGAATTCGACCAACAAGGAATGTTGGTCAGGGAAAACGTATTTAAGCTCAAGCGGGGAAATTAGGGATATGCCACAGTGGTCCCAAGCACCGACTCACCAATAGGGTGACACTGCCATCCAAGTTAGTTGAATAGGCTGAAACTGACTTCACTCAAGTGATTGATTGCAGTTGAATCTATCCTGAGCGCGTTATTTCAAAAATGGAATGGGCTTTGAAACCCCGCTCCTCAATAAACTGAATCAAACTGTCTGCGGTCATTCAGTAGATTGTTTTAATGCCTGGCTCATCGTCAGGGGCTGGGTGTTTGGTGCACCACTGGTCCCAACCTGGGCATATTTTGCCCAAACCCAGCGTTGGTCCAGGGTGTTCCTCAGGTCAGGAAGGGCCTGAAACTTCACCCTCTGGGCCTCCAGGCGCCCGGCCTTGTCTTTGGGGTTGATCCCCACTATTACGTCATGTTCACATGACATTACCCTCTCCTCCCAACGGGGCTCAACCCCCCTCTAGGGGCTTGCACCAGGGAAAAGTTCTTGTGGGCGGGGCCAACTTCATGGCAGCGACAGTCAGCTTTGGTTGGGACCCAGCAGCCTGGGGAAAACGCTGGTGGAAAGCGTCAATCAGATCTTGGGCATGCACACAGTCACGTGCCAGAACCCAACTGTTTTCTGCAGCATCAAAGCCCTTCCAGGATACCAGGTACTTGAGTCTTCTTTTAACACGGCGTGAGGCAACTATTTCTTCCACCTCCCACTCTGGTGCCCCATCCACGAGATAGGCCTCAGGAGTCTCTGGTGGGGGGCCCTCAAACAGCGTCAGCTTGCTCTCATGAAACACAGAGAAGATCCGGAATGAGGTGGGGAGATCTAGCTGGTATGAGGCATGGCCCACCTTTCTAACAACGCGGTAGGATCCAATCCTTTTTGGTCCCAGCTTCTTACATGGCTGCTTGATTGGGATGTTATGAGCATCAAGCATCATGAGATCCCCTTCCTTGTAGGTGGGACCCACTCAGCGCTTCCCATCAGCGTTCTCCTTATATACCTTCATAGCCGCCTCCAAGTTTGTGGAAACCTCCTGGTGGACCTTCTTGATTGTCTTGGAAAAGTCCACAACCGCTTCAACCAGAGACCCACAGCTGGGATCCATGTTAAAGGCGGGGTTAAAGCCATGGCTAGTTAAAAATGGGGAACAGCCAATCAAAGAGTGCAAGGTATTGTTGTAGCTAAACTGGGCCATGGGAAGGTGAGAAGTTCAATCTGCATGATCCGCGGCGGTGTAACACCGCAGGAACTGTTCCAAGCATTGGTTCACTCATTCAGTCTGCCCATCTGATTGGGGATGATAGGCAGTTGAACAGCAAGGGCAAACCTGAAGAGTCTTACACAACTCTTCCCAAAAGATGGAGGTGAATTGGGGTCCCCAGTCACTGATAATCTCTTGGGGAACCCCATGGAGTGCAAACACATGGGTGACGAAAAGCCTATCCATCTCCACTATGGTTATCGTGGTTCTGCAAGGAATGAAGTGGGCGAACTTTGTAAACTGGTCCACCACCACCATGATGACATCATAACCATCAGAGACAGGTAGCTCCAAAATGAAATCAACTGAGAGGGAAGTCCAGGGCCCCTCAGCCTTTTGGACTGGACCAACAACCCTGCTAAAGGTTGACGATTGGGTTTCATCTAGTTGCACGCCAGGCACTCCTTAAAATACCGCCCCACCTGAGCAGGCAAGCCCTTCCAATTGTAGGTGTGGCGTATCAACTCCAAGGCCTTTGCTTTCCTCGGATGTCCAATGGTGATTCCATCATGATGGTCCCAGATGATTTCCAGGCGCAGTGGTCCAGCTGGTACCCAGAGGCGTCCCTGGAACCACACCATCTCATCCTTCACATGATAGCCCCTGATTAGATCCTCTTGATTTGAAGCGCTCTTTGTCATACCAGGGTATATTCGCCTGACAGTGGCTGAGAGAGGACAACCTTTCTGAATATACCATATTCCTCCGCGTTATCAAGAGGTGTAAGCTCTGGCCCGTTAGCCATGGGAGAGGGAAGTAGAGACATAATTTTGCTTGAGGGAATCATCACCTGGGTGTTGTGCACTTCTACCTCCTTGAGGTCGGGGCTAATTCAGGGTTGTGGATCAAAGCATCTGCCAAACCATTCTCCTTGCCCTTGGTGAACTCATATGTAAAGGCAAATTGGGCAAGGGTCTCATGCCAATGGGTCTGGCGTGGGGTTAGACATGAGGTTCGCGGTAATACAGCAAGACACGGTGATCTGTATGTATGAAGAATGGTTGGGAAGAGCCATGCAATTGGTGAAGCCAATACATCAGCGCCTCCACCACTGCTAGTAACTCCTTATCATAAACGGTGTAATTCAACGCATGCAGAGACATCTTCCTAGAAAAATATCCCACTAGATGCTCTATCCCATCTTCGCCTACTTGTAACAAGGCGGCTGCTATGGTGAAGTTGGAGGCATCAGTTGACACAATAAACTCCTTTGAAGGGTCGACATGGCGAAGAACAGTCATGGACAACAGGGTTCACTTCACTGCTTGGAAAGCATCCTCCAAAGTGGGGGACCACTGAAGCACCTTGGCACTGCTAGCCTTGTATAGGGGAGCCGCCACCTCAGACAGATTGGGAGTGAACTTCTTGAGGAATGTGCACGTCCCCAAAAAGCTCCTTAATTCCTTAACCAAGGTGGGGGTAGGCCACTCACAAATCGCCTTCTCCTTGTCTGGAGTTATCATGTGTCCTTGGTCAAACTTGACGTTGCCCAGAAACGTGACCTGGGACTTAAAGAACTCGCACTTTGATATTTTTAATGTAAGGCTGGCTGCCTTTAACCGCTCCACCACTTGCTGAAGGTGAACTGCATGGGACTCCTTATCAGGGGAAAACACCAGGATATCATCCATGTAGGCGACCGCGCATACCCCTAACAGGTCCCCAACGCGGCATCAATGCGGCGTTGAAAGATAGCAGGGGCATTCTTAAGCCCAAAGGGCATGACCTGAAACTGGAAGATCCCTTTTCTGGTATGAATGTGGTCAACCACTCTTGTCCCTTTTTAATCTGGATCTGATTGAACGCGTTGAGGCAATCCAGCTTGGAGAAGACCTTCGCCTTCTCCACATAGCGTGCAATCTGGGAATCCAAAGGGATGGGATGGAGGTCTGGTACAGTAACGTTGTTAAGGTTACCATAGTCTACACAGGGGCGTAAGGTACCATCAGACTTCTCCACAAAGAGTAGGGGGAGCATACAGGGGAGGTACGCTGAAAAATTGCACCTTTGGCCAACTGTTCCTTCACCCACACATCCAAGGCCTCTTCCTCCCTGACAGTTAATGGGTAAATGGTGGAAGATATGCGCACCAGATCCACTTTGAGCTTAAAGTCACAATTGAACTCAGAGTGCTCAGAGAGTGCATTGGTGGATACTGCATCAAAAGAGGATTCCAAACCCTTCAAACAGGAAGGTAAGGAAAATCCCGCAGAGGAGGGAATCTTCGGAAAAGGAGCAAGATAGTGGATGGGAACATTGGGCCAATGAGGTAATGGGCCCTGGATGTTATCCTCCGATATGGAACAATCAACTGGTGACCGTTAATTAAATACAAAGAGCATGATTTCTTTCAAATTAGTGCAGACATCAAACTTTCTCCACCACTCAACCCCCAAAATAATGGGGAACAAGAGGTTCTTGATAGCTTGGAAATGATCAGACAGAAGATAGGTGCCCACCTGGTAGTCCATCATCCTTATGACGTTCACTGTAGGGATACCTTGAGAAGCTCCACCTCTAGCCATACCACCTGGTGAGTAACTCAACTCAAGTTAGTCAGCCAGATCTTGGTCAATAAAATTATTGGTGGCACCGGTATCCACTAAAATGGTTGTGGTGAACTTCCCAAAGAGGATGTGTAAAAATTTACTTAAGGAGTTGATTATCAGTTGTCAACCCAGTAAACTTTTTACTGCACAGGTTCAATTTCCTCGTACACCTCGCGTTGTAAAGAATATATTATCTGATAATAGTATGGAGACTATTATCCAAAGTTGAGTTAGAACTATTATCAGGCTAATGCTTCATCCAGTACTTCCGATTAAATACTTCAAGTTGTATTCATAGGGATTCATTCCCTTTATTACTGTCCACTTGATCTTTGTCAATATCCTCTGATGACAGTCTCCTTTGTCCCAACACACAGTCGGCAGCTATCCCCTAGTTGTGGTTCCCTTCATCTCTAGATCCCCGCTCAGATCTCTACTCTTCTCTCTGAGAGTCCATCAATTATTGCCTTCTGCAATAATATCCTTAATATAGAACTTCACACTGGATGCTGATAGTCTAACTATAACCAAATCTACAATAAAACTAATAATGTTTTTTATTAGTACAAGTTGTTTTTGTAGCAATAGTTGTTTTTTATTATAGTGAATCCTAGGGAATTTATAGGGGATTTGGCCATCTAACCCTCAGTTGACACCTCTTTGATGAAACAGAAGCCATTGCCGTTGAATCACCCTTTCTCATCTCAGCAGAAATGGTCTTCCCCATCCTGGCTAGGATTCCATCATTGGACATCCTCGAGACCTCAAATGGAAAGAGTCAAAAACGTATCCCTAACGTTTTCCTCTTGATCCAAGCAAACCAACAATAATTGGTTAGCGACCTGCTTAGATTTTGGGAATTTTTGCCCATTATGGCAGGTCACTTCACCACCCAATTGATTTTCTAGTCGCAGGCAGCATCACTTGCCTCGCAACTCACTACTCATTCCAAAACAGTTGGTGATGAAATCTGACCAATCCCAATTGGTACACCTAATAGTTAATCACTATCAGATGCCCCTATTTTGTCAGCCGCTCCACCTGATGAGATATTAGGTATTCATCCGGATCAATCCCCAATGGATATGACCAGGAAAATATCCCAAAATCCCCTGAACATAGTTCCTCCAAAATTTGGGCCAACTTATTTCTGATTCACTTCACTTTAGGGAATTTTCCCCTAGTGACACCAGGTAATCTATCAGGCTGGAAATATGGGCAAAAATCAAAAAACATTCCCCCTCTTTCCTAGATTTCCAGTGAGAAAAGGACTGGGGCATGGGAACACCACTTTGACACCTGGTCAAATACTTCATTGGTTCAAGCGGAGTACACTTGTCAATACTCAACGCTGCTTGGGATGACCTTCAGCACACGGCATTCCTCTTCTTCCTCCTCGCTACTGCCTACTCAGAGCGTGGTCCCCACAACCTCTTGTCATGCTGGGCTGATCGATTTACTCATTACAATATTATTCCCAGGATCCAGTTTTCCCCCATCAGGGTATATGATCCACTGTCATATTCAGGATTCTTGGTCCAGCGTCCTTGAATTCCTGATTCTCTCCTCATCCTAGACAGGAGACTCTTGCCGTCAATGTTCATTTTGCAGCTTGATTAAGAATATTTATTTCTATTCACCCTCATTATTTCACTCATAACCTCTTGGCTGTAAGTAATTCTTAATTCTTCCCTTGGAAAGCTTATTTTATTAATTTTTAAATTAATTTCCTGAAATTGGAGCCTAATGGATTATAGAGTGCATAATGTCAACTTCTATATAAGTCTGACATCCCCCTCTAGTCCTGCTCATATGTCAAACTCAGAATCCCGCTATCAACAGCTTCTTAACAGCTTGTCAGATTTGGACCTCTGCCTCTTCCAGCAAATGAGTTGTGATGCTCAACGGAACCTCTTCTATGGTCCCTTCAGGACTCATATGCCTAGTCTAGAACAAGCGGCTAGTCCTTCCATTGAATTACTGGAAACAGTAACCAATTCCTCCAAAACCAAGTGTACCATTGTTTTGAACAACTCTTGGCTGACTCTTCCCTCGCAGTCAATCCCCAAGTTGGACTTCAAAACCCTCCTGAATTCAGCTCCTTTCACTGATGCTCCAAACATCATCGTCAATGCTCCAGAGGTTATGCCAGTCACTTTGGATTGTTCATTCTTGGCTGGGTCAGACTTGCTCCCTGAGTTCCTCTTCTGACTCAGTCAATTCTACGAACCCACTGTGCTAGTTTCTGAGCTTTCAATATGGAACAGCATACATTTTGAGCCCCCTTACACTGAACTTTGGGCACAAGTCACCGAGGTGTTGACATTAGTGCTGAATCCCTCTGGTCTGGACAACCTTCTGAATCAGGATACTGCTGCTTATGCTCTCCAATTTGCTGGACAAGTTCTTCAAAGTTGGTCAACGAAGCTTCCATCCTTGCCTGGCTTCCATCAGTCATTCAGCTTCAGCTTCAGCGAAGCCCATAGTCATCATTTACAAGACGCAATCCACTCTTTACACAACTACCTCTTCTCTGGAGCTTCTCATTGCTATCTTCCATTGATGGCGTTAGTCAGGGGCATGATTTGACAACCTCCATCAAGTATTCCTTCTTTGCTGCCAGCTCACATGTCTAGTTTTCTTGATGAGGCCTGTCAGAAGGCACTCAAGACAAATCTTTCAGCGCCAATGCCTTATCAGGACTACTTGGGGTTATTCACCAATTTCCTCTTCCTATATTGCTGTTTTCCTCCCCGCTCCAGGGTTTCACAATTGGATTCTTCTGACATATCAATTTCCCTTCCCCTAGTTGCGTTTCTCAGGGCTCAGCATCCACTCAAAGAACGTGGTTTCATGTAGGTCTTGCCCTTGCAAGTGTCCAATTGCATATCAATTTTGACAGGCTATTTCTTCCTACCGCGATCCATCCTCCCTCCCCCAAGAGGTGACATAGGCAGAATCATCCCCGTACTAAGGATGATCAATAAAAATAAAATTATAAAAAATATGTTGGCTTTTTTCTATGTTTTTTTCTGATATCTTTTATCAATTTTTTATTTTTATTCTCTCTCTTTTTTCCATGGGACTTGACCTTGTTTTGGTTCAGAGATCCATCTTTTCCCCCAATCTGGATCCTGGGCATTTAAACCTACCAGTTTTCTATGGTTCAGAGGTCCTTTTTTGGACTTAACCATCTAGATTGGTTCAGAGGTCCATCTAGATTTTTCAGAGGTCCTTTTTTTGACTTGACCCAATCATCAGGGCATGACCAACTTAATGGTTCATCAGTCCTTTGGGAACTCTTTTATTTTTTTCTTCAATCCAACGCTTTAGATACTTAGCATGGACTCAATTTACTACTCTTCCATCCAAGAGATTCTTGATGGAATAAGCATTGGTCACCATCTTGGCAATTACTTTGAATGCCTGACCATAACGCATCCAATTTGTTTCTTTATCTGAAACTATGTGCATATTGCAATAGGCGACTCTTTCTCCTATTCAATATTTTTCTAATGCCGATTGGTTCTTATCATCTGTCAATTTCACTCATATTCTTTTCTTCAAGGTTGTATCAATGCTTGCAATTGCATATTGATCAGGATACTCATCAGTTGGTTTAAGTATTGTTCAGTACTCATCCTCAATGTAGGTTCTACCACCAAATATAATATTGGTGGCAACGCGGCCTTCCTCCCATATAGTAATTCAAATGACGTTTTTCCCATCACCATATGATGACTGATGTTGCAGGCAAACGCCACCAAACTCAGGTACATGTCCCCACACAGAAGTTCTCCCTGCAACTAGCTTCCTCCGCGTCACAGCCAGCATCCCATTGACCCGTTCTACCAGTCCGTTTGTCTCTGGCTGGTATGGTACTGACATGACTCCCCATATCCCCATTATTTCATTTAGCCTTGGGATCACATGAGATGTGAAGTTGGACCCATTGTCACTCAGTAGGACTTGTGGACATCCATGCCAGTATACTACTTGATCCAGGATGAATCTCGCAGTACTGGTAGCGTCAACTCTGGTTAGGGCTTTCATTTTGACCCATCTTGTCAGATGGTCGATGACCACTATGATATATTTGACTCCTTCCTGTGCTCATTGCCAGCAGTCCCATCACGTTGATGGACACTGTGTGCCATGCAAATCCAGGTCAGACCAGTCAGTATCCAGTTGTATTCTTGTGTGGTTTATGCAGTTGGCATTCCATGCAACAAGCCAGATGATCTGAGACATTGTAGTTAATCAATTATCAGTAATATTACTGATAAATATGGTCAGTTGTTTTTCTCAGGCCTCCGTGCCCAACAACCTTATGAGCTGCTTGAACTATTGCTGCTCTTCTGACAGTTTCAAAATTTATAATCATTTCCCATTTATCATATTGAATACTTGTCAATCCATGATATCAGTGTTTTCCATCACTTTTGAAGAGCACCTTGGATTTCTTGAGGCTCATCCTCAATTCTTCCTTTGACCATTCTCTGGAATAGCTCATCCACCTGCAGATATACCAACTAGACCATTGGTAACCGTGATAAGCCATCCACATTCTGGTGAGAAGCCCTGCTTGGTGGACTATCTCATAATTGTAAGCCTGAAGCTTAAGTGCCCATCAGGCCAGTCATCCTTCAGGTTCCCATAAATTGTGCAGCCAACGCAGCGAAGAGTAGTCCATCACCACCTTAAAGTGCATTCTGTGGACATACACCTGAAACTTCTTACAGGCATAAATGACCGCAAGGCATTCACGCTCAGTCACAGGGTAATTCCTCTCAGCGGCTGAGAGTGTCTGACTCACATATGCCACTGGATGTTTGTCCCCAAGTTCATCTACTTGGCTCAGTACGGCGCCAGTCGCCATCAACAAAGCATCAGTTAACTCATCAGGATTCTTGGCAGTCCAAATCTTCTCCACCAGTTGTTGGGTGTACGGCTGGGCAACTTCCTGAACTATCTCAGGGTCAATCTTCTTCACCCTGGCTCTGGTCACGGCGTTTATATCCATGTTGACCACTTGATATAGCTGATCCTGCTCGTCATCTATGAACAGATCACTAATACCTATCTCTTCATTCATGATATTGGGAGGAACAGGTTTCTCCGCCGCTCTAGACTGTTCCTTATCTAGGCAGTGGGACCTTTTCCCAAATCTTTGGCTACTGCTGTCTCTTTAGCCTGGACCACATTAATTTGATCCTTCAGCTTTTTGTAGTGTGTGGCGAAATTCCCTTTCCTGCCACACCAGAAGCAGACCTTTTCTTTCTTATTTAACCGTTTGAAATCCTTGGGCTTATTTCCCAGCACAGTTCAGTTAAAAGTCTCCTTTTGCTCTTTTGCTTCCCTTTGTGGGATTCAGATTTTAGACCAGAATGGACTTGAAGCTTTTATTAAGGGCATTGAACGTCGCTCCCATAATCTCAGGTTATCTACCATTTGCGAGGTATTTATTTCAGTCACAAATATAGTAGACATCATTTGATGCAAATCGCAATAGGGCTGAAGGGCTGCTTGCAAAGCGATTCTTACATCATAGTTGTCTAACACCTTTGCTCCAGCCAGGATCTGTAACTCCTGGTAAAATCAATCTGCGAAGCTTGCAAGAGACACATCTCTACAGAATTGAATTCCCATAAATTATTGCTTGCATTTTGACATACAGGTTGGACTCCCAAACTCCTTCATTAAGGCTGCTTTAGCCTCAGCATAGGACCAGCTGTCCCCCTCCAAGTGGGGTAACACTAGGTTCTGGCAGTCTTTGTACAAACAGTTCATGACTGTCAACGCCTTCTGATGATCCCCATATCCATTCATGGTCATGTCATGTAGTTGGAAAAAACACTGGGGCATTATCCCAATGGAATGTGGGCAATTTAGGTGTTGCCCTGAATTCCTCCAAGTCATTTCAGACCGATTCTCTCAGTTCAGCTACTCAGCTCACTTGTGGAGTGACTTTGGGCATCATCTCCAAAAAGCATTAAATGCGGGTGGCATATTTCTCAGGGTGTTCATCTTCCCAAGTATTGTTTGAGGACTTCCCTCTTTAGCATCACTGGCCATATCAGGCTCACATGCACATCTGTGGGCTTTCAGATCCTCTAATTTCTTTCACCAACTTCTCAATGTCCACACCAAACTTTCTCAAATTAACGTGATCCACTTCAAATTCCGTTTTCAGGAATAAAACCTCTCAAATGAGGTCTCCTTCTTTCCTCTTTAACGAGTTTACCTTGCTGAGTAACTCATTCCCAAAGTTGGCTATATTTTCAACTCCTTCCTCCACCTTGGTTACTCGTTCCTCCAACGCTGTGAACTCCCAATGGTCTGCAGAGTTTAAGGCATTCTGATTCACTGTGGTGATCTCAGTCCACAACTTGCACATCTCTTCTTTATATGACATAATTGATAGATTCTTCTACTCACCTACCCCTATAGTAAGCACCAACTTGTAAAAACTTACTAGTTTGTCCTTATTGAATAACCCTAGTGATCTTTTTACTGCACAGGTTCAAATTCCTCGTGCACCTCATGTTGTAAGAAGATATATTATCTGATAATAGTATGTAGACTATTATCCAGAGTTGAGTTAGAACTATTATCAGGACCAACGCTTCAGCTGGTATTTACAATTAAATACTTGATAGTCATACTCATGGGGATTTTTTCCCTGCAATATTGTCCACCCAATCTTCATCAAGATCTCCTTATAACAGTTTCTTTTGGCCCAACACACAGTCAGCAGCAATCCCTTAGTTGTGGTTCCCTTCATCTCTAGATCTCCTCTTGGATCTCTACTCTTCTCTCTGAGAGTCTACCAATTCTTGCCTTTTGCAATAATTCCTTGAGATGGAACTTCACACTGGATGCTGATAGTCTAACTATGACCAAATCTATAAATACAACTAATAATGTTTTTTGTAGTAATAATTTTTTTTAGTAATAGTTGTTTTTTTATTATAGTGAATCCTAGGGAATTTATAGGGGATTTGGCCGTATAACCCTCAGTTGACACCTCTTTGATGAAACGGCAGTCGCTGCCACTGAATCACCCTTCCTCATCTCAGCAGCAATGGTCTTCCCCATCCTGGCTAGGATTCCATCATTGGACATCCTCAAGACCTCAAATGGAAAGAGTCAGAAACTTGTCCCTAACATTTTCCTCTTGATCCAAGCAAACCAACCATAATTGGTTAGCGACCTGCTTAGGTAATGGGATTTTTTCCTATTATGGCAGGTCACTTCACCAACCGATCAATTTGCTAGTTGCAGGTGGCATCACTCGCCTTGCAACTCACTACTCATTCCCAATCAGTCAGTGATGAAATCTGACTGATCCCAATCAGTACACCTGATAGTTAATCACTATCAGATGCCCCTATTTTGTCAGCCGCTCCACCTGATGAGATATTAGGTATTCATCTGGATTGATCCCCAATAGATACAACCAGGCAAATATCCCAAAATCCCCCAAACATAGTTCCTCCAAAATTCAGGACAATTTATTTCTGATTCACTTCACTTTAGGGAATTTTCCCTAGTGACACCAGGTAATCTAGCAGACTGGGAATATGGGCAAAAATCCCAACAGATACCAACACACAAAAAAGTTGTAGGTAGTGTGTAGGGACTGGTGTAAGAATGTTAGAATTGGTCAAAGTATTGGTTTAGTATCACCTATT
Source organism: Massospora cicadina (assembly GCA_022478985.1). Classification (NCBI taxonomy): domain Eukaryota; kingdom Fungi; phylum Entomophthoromycota; class Entomophthoromycetes; order Entomophthorales; family Entomophthoraceae; genus Massospora; species Massospora cicadina. Next base: position 70,556 of record JAKSZP010017470.1, read on the forward strand.
AATTTAGTAAGTATAATAGATTGACTGCAAGCAATGGTTTGAATTGTGGGAATGTTCATTTCTGGATAAACTTAATTCTAGCAGTGGTGAAGTGATAGCTTTAAAGCACCTTTTACATGATATATGTCCTATGACTGGGGATATGTCAAGATATAGGCATGAGATCATAGCAGAATGAGCTTAAATTATTATAGATGACTATTGTTTTTGCATAATTTGACCAACAAAATCAACTAAATTTAATAAAATAAACATTGTAGATGGCAAGCAATAAAACTAGCATATATTGGCCAATAAAATCAACAAAAGTTACTAAAATCAATTATTGTAGATGGAAATCAGTAAATTTAGCATAATTTGACTAATAAAATCACCTAAATTTAATAAAAGATTTATTGTATATGGCAATCAGTAAATCTAGCTATATTGACTAAGGAAACCAATTAAAAATAATAAAAAAATATTAGTATAGTTGTTTATGTGATTCTATGTATCATATAAATAATGATGGTTATTATTATATAGAAATAGTGAGGATTCAAATATTATATATGGAGATAGCTAATTTTAAAACAAAATTGGAAAAAGAATCACTTTTAAAAAATGTGCTAACTTTTTTTGGGGGGGGGAAGAATTAGAACTAGCCTAAATTTTTTTAGAAAGAAAAGAACTTGCCTTCAAAAAAGATTTGGGAAATAGGAACTTTATTTAAAAAAAGCTCATTAAAGTATGAAATAATTGAGAAATTATAAAACCTCAATAGAACCTTTTTTTAAAGCTGGTGTCATATTTTAACCTAACTTATAGAATTTTGCTCAAAAATATAAACTATTACTTATAAAAGATTAGGTCCAAGTGTAAATTATAAGCAACTTAGAATATGCAGTGCTAATATATATATATATATACATATATTATAAATGCCAATTATAAAGCACCTTAAAATATGGCACTGACTTCAAAAACAGTTTTATTGAAGATTCATAATATCTCATTTATTTTATACTTTTTAGAGCTTTTTTAAGGAGGTTCTTTTTTCCCAACTTTTTAAAATAAAAGGATTTCTAAGCCCCACCATAACAGTTATTTTTGGAAAAAAGAACTGACTTCAAAAAATGCACTGAAGAGTATGGAATAATTGATAAAAGTATAAATCTACATAATAAAACACATTCACTGACTGACTGACTGACATCTGAAACCTTTAAGTCAGATAGATTCAATCTTTTGGGAAAGTGGGTGAGAATTAACAAATATTACCAAATATTACACCAAATTGCTCACCCTAAACTAAACATAAAACAATTAGAGTTTAAGTATATTAATAAGCAAATTTAAGATAACCAGTTTACCAGCCATGAGGACAACAGCAAAGCTGTTAGTCTGAGTGGCTCAAGAGTAGTTCTGGCATAGCCTATAGGCTGTCAGTGTAAGCTTATAAATAAAGCTGAGCGATGGCAGGTAGATCCACTTCTTCACTTAATAAAACACATTCACTGATGTACTGACTGACTGACATCTGAAGCCTTCAAGTCTGATAGGTTCATTCTATTTGGGAAAGTGGGTGAGAATTGCCAAATACTATCTAATAATTCATCAAATTGCTCACCCAAAACTAATTGAGTCTGAAAAGTTCAATCTATTTGGGCAAGTGGATGAGAATTGTTAAATATTATTGAATAATCACCAAATTTCTTACTCAAAACTAAACAAAAAATTAGTCAGAGATTTAAGTGATTTTAAATAAAATTAAAATAACAAGCTCATCAGCCACAAGGGCAACAGCAAAGCTGTTAGTCCAAGTGGCTCAAGAATAGTACTGGCATAGCCTCTAAGCTATGTCAGTGGAGCTCATAAATAAACCTGAGGAACACCAGGTAACTCCACTTGTAATTAATAAAAACCTTTTTGAAATCAGTGCCATATTTTAAACTAATCTATAATAGCTATTTACATATATATATAAACTCAGCACTATATATTCTTGGTTGCTTATAGTTTATACTTGGACCCAATTCAATATAAGCTCTATTGTGTTTTAAAGAAAAATCTATTAATCAGTTTGAGATATGGCGCCAACTTTAAAAGTTTTTATTGAGTCTTCATACTTTTATTAATTATATCATACTTTTACTGCATTTTTGAATTCAGTTTTTTCTCCCCAAAAGATTTGGTGCACTATCAGAGTTGGTTCTTTTTACCTAAAAGTTCCATTTGAAAAATCACTATCTCTATATAATTTTTTTGGAGAATTACTTTTTCTATCCATTATATAAACTAAAAAGTATGTGTATGTATGTATGATCCATCAATAAGATAGTCTTAAATTATTTGGTAAGTAGTTGAGTATTGTTTTAATTTTAATTTTAATTTATTGCAGGGAAGGCCGACCATGGGACGGACACTTCTGAATATGACTCAGACGAGACAAAACTTAGTACCAGGGGAGGCACCCCAGAGAAGCGATGCTATCTCTTGTTGCCAGCGGGAACGCCACTTATGGGAAGGGGGAGGGAACGTGTGTAGGGGACGTAGCCACTATTGAGCACGTGTGGAGGAAGGGGTCTGATTTGATGAACCAGACTGGGAACCAGGAGGAGACCAGCTGTTGGTGACGCGGTGGGAGATATCCAAACATCCACGCTTGAAAGTGATCCACCAAATGAGACCAGAATCTGTGGACAGCTTCAGGGAGGGTGGGGATGGATCCAGCGATGGCATCCAAGACAATCGTGTGGATAGTCCACATGGCGATTGCAACCACCAGAGCATGGAGGGAGGGTGGGAGGGGGAGGCCATTGATGAAGTAAACATATCTCTTGACATACTGAAGGGATGTGTTTGATCCTAGCCTAGCAGACGTTGGACTTCGCGCCATATTACTTTAGAGGTGGGGCACTTCTCCAGGCGGTGAAACAGCGTTCCATACTGGCCACACATGACACAGGATGAGTGTAAAGCATTAGAGCGCTCAGCTGTACAATACACCCGCCTCAGGCAGCGCCACACATGGGAGCGGACTTGAGGCTGCAACAGAGGATGGTGTGCATATTTCCAGATAGTCTTTTGGATCTCAGTGGAATAAGGGATGTCCATCATGTCCAGGTAGTCCACCCTGGATAGGACTTGGGGTCGAATGGGGATCACGCCATCATGGATGGGTAGCCCCTGTACCTCTTGTGTGAACTGAGGAGAGGGGCGGCCTCTTCGGGTTGTATGTCCACTAATATGAATTCTCCACTCTGCACTTCGCATGGAGAGTAGGATTCGTTTGTAGTGGGTTTTGGTCCCGTGAGGACCTGTGGCTGATGTGTGTGATGCGAGGTATTTCATCAGGGAGTGGGGGTTTGATGGATTGTTGAGGCCCAAGGCTCGTGAGAAGTTGGAGCGGGCTGCGTGGGACCAGTGTTGGGATGGGAGTGTAGGAGCAGTGACGGCCGCAATCCAGGTGCCCAGGATCTTGGCGGCATGGGCTTTGAAGTCAAGTAGGCCCATGCCACCATGATGATGAGGGCCAAACATGACCTCTAGCCATACTGGTGGAGGGCGGCCTGACCAAAGCCAACCTTGTAGCAAAGCATACAGGGATTTGAAGAAGCTTGGGGAGAAGGGGATGGCGTGGGCTCTGAACCAGACTTTGGATAGGAGCATAGAGTTGGCAAGAACAACCCTGCCAGTGAGGGTAGTAGGGTGGGCTCTGAGAGAGGCGATTCGCTTCGTCACGTTGTCCAGTATATGGCACTCCATTACTGCTGACGCGTATCCACCTGCCTCCAACCACACGCCCAGATGGCGTACCGGTCCTATGGTAGGTCGTGGCACAAAGGGGAGCACCAGTGGAGCGGTGTGTTTTGAGTTAGTAAGGCGTGGACGTGGGCGAGCAGATGGGCCGGGTTGGGAACTACTTGCTGGGGTCCAGCAGTTCTAAAACTGACCAAGGAAGATGATTTCAGTTTTGGAGGCGTTCAGTGCCGCGTTGCTTACCCGGGAATATTCCTGGATGAGGGCTTCAAGCGCGCATGCATCTTTGTTATTAGACACCCCCACCACACAATCATCTGCAAATGCCATCATCTTGACTGGGGTTTGGCCTGGCACATGGACCCCAGTGAGTTGGGCATTCACATTTCGCAGTAGTGGGTCAAGGCTGAAGTTGTATAAGAGTGGGCTCAGGGGGTCCCCTTGTCACAGGCCCCTTTGAGGACGAACTACTTCCGTTAGGAAACCTGGGCCGCGCACTGCCATTGTTGCAGATTCCGTGAGCAGCATCACCCAGTTAATGAAGCGGGGAGGTAGGCGGAATTGTTGGAGGCAGGCCCTAAGGTATTCCCAGTTTACTCTATCATAGGCCTTTTGTTGGTCCAAGAATACAAGTGCCCCAGAGGCTGAGGACTGACACACATTAGCCACAGAGTGCACGTTATCCCAAATTGACCTTCTGGGGATGAAACCGAATTGTTCTGGAGATGGTGGCAGATGCTACAGTCCCTAAACAGTTAGCCATATTTTTTTGTAAAAATTTTGGTGTCTGTGTTTATTAGAAAAATGGGGCGCCAGTTGGCTAAGTCTAGCCTATCCCCTTTCTTGAAGAGTGTGACTGTAAAGGCCTCATGTCCTCCTGGTAGGAGGCGCGTTTCCAACAGGCTTTGGTTGAGTGAGGCTAGCAGCAATGGGGATATATATTTAAAATATTTTCTGTAGAACTCATATGGAATGCCATCTGGGCCTGGGCATTTTCAGTTTGGCGCACTGTGAATGGTAGTCCATAATTTGTTTGGAGTAATTAAATTCATTATTTACGGGTATTAGAAAATGGTGCAGATATGAGCTCTGTCAAGAAATTCCGCCATTTTGGCTGGCTGAATTGGTTCAGCTCAAATAACTCAGAGTAATATCTTTGCATTTTGATTGCCACTTCAGCCAGTGTGTCCACAATAGAATTATCCGATCTTTGCACCTGTGTGCAGGCCATGCTCTGGCGTGGTGCAAATTTTTTTTTTTGAAGAAGTATGCAATGCACTTGTCGCCTTTAGTGATGCGTGTGGCCCTGTATTGGACACAAACCCAATGTTTGTGTTGCCTTTCAAGTGCGTTGAGGTGGGCGGCTGCCTCCGCCCACTTCTGGCCCCATGCAGGGCTATATCCTGAGGCTGGAATGTTGGACTCCAAGTGGGCCAATTCCGCCAGTGCGCGCGATATAACCGCTGATGTGGCTCGTGAGCGTCTGGATGAGAGATGGCGATAGTGGCGGATGGTGTCTTCTTTGAAAGTTGCCCATGTGGAAATGGGGTCCATGCAAAACGGTGCAACAAACAATTTTGCCAAAGTTGCTCTTCCACCCACGTGGAGAATCCTGGTGACGCGAGCTCTGGGGGGCGGATTTTGCACCAATGTGGGGCCTTTGCAACTGTGACAGGTAATTGGTATGTTATCGAGACCAGTTGGTGGTCAGAGAATTCCATTTTTGTTGTTTTGAAGTGGGAGATGTGGGGTTGGAATTTCGCTGGCACTAGAATAAGGTCGATGCGGGTCATGGACCTTAATTGGCTGTTGTGGACGTGGGGATGCATCATGTTTTCAAGCAGTGGGGCATGTCGTGGCAGCGCATCCATTAACCCAAGGGTGGCTTTTAGAACGCATAGTTCTACGTGACCCTGTGGGGCGTGGGGTGAGGACAGCCATCGGTCCGTTGGTGAGGTTAGCCAACAGTTCATGTCGCCAATTAGGAAAGAATTGGGGGTAGCGGGAGGGATTTGGCTGATGAGAAAAATTCCCAACGCTCTTGTGCACCATTTGGGGCGTAAGTGTTGACAATTGTGTGTGCAACATCAGCCCATGAGAAGGTGATAACGAGCACTCGGTCATTTAGGAATGTTTCTGAAGATGTAAATTTGAAAAAATTGTTTTTCCAAATTAGCACCCCACAGTGCTTCGACCAAAAGGATAGGGATGGTAGGAGCATTGTTTTCCAAGCTTCCTTGGAACCTCATGGACAGTGGGTTTCCTGGATAGCCAGGATATCCACGGGTAAATTGTTTTGTAAAAAACTCAGTTTCCTAGCCCAGGATGGGGAGGCCTTGAGTCCAGCGATATTCAGCGTCCCTAGAGTGAAGGTTTCCCCCATCACACCTTAGGTGTGAGGGGGTGGGCCCCGGGCCCACCAGCCTCTTCCAGGTCCCCATGGGCTTTCACAGAAGCGAAGGGTATTAGCAGCAACGCTATTGGGGTTTTTGTTAATTTTTGTGGAAAGAGTCGCATTGGCTTTGGCCTTCACTTTTTGTTTTCCCGACATCGGATGAATTTTTTGTGGTGCGGATAAGTTCAGTGCACCATCGAGTGGGCAAAAGAAATTTTTTTGGTTGGGATAGGTCCCAAGTCAGTTTCAACTGGGGCTTGGGTGCAGCGATTGGGTGAGATTGAATCTCCCATCAGATCCTCGGATTGAGTGGCCCATTTGGCATGGGCCTCCCAATCTGATTGGGTGATGGATTCCCGAGTTGCTTCCGCCACAAAGGTCTCCATGTCCTCCTGGCGTTGTGAGTGTGGGATGGTGGTGGTGGCCTTGGCCGCTTCCTTGGTCACAGTCCTATGGGCCTGCTTGGCCTTCTTCCGCTCCTGAGGGGAGATTGGCTTTACCAATAGGTAGCAGCCTTGTGCTCCCCACGGGAACGCCTCCTTGGTGCTTGCGGTTGGTTCGTAGTGCGCCTCTCCGCTGGCCATGGCCGCTGAGGGGTGCTCTTGGAATGTGACACCCTCTTTGATGGGGTATGTGTGCGCCTTATGGCCGAACGCATCACAGTGGGTGCAAATGGGGGCGCGCTGTCCACGGTTATCCGGAATGGGTGGGTGGTGTGCCCTGTGATGTCAATAAAGGTGGAGTGCGGGATCTGGGTTAGGTCCTTCGCGATCTCCTCAGTTGGGGTCAGAACTGCAATGGCTTTGCTGGTGCACAGGTGTGGCATCAGCGTGAAATGTTGCATTTCAAAAGATTGTATTTCGCCATATATGGCGAGACCATCTTTCAGGTGTTGCTCCAAAATGTCACGTTTTACCATAGTAGGCAAAAAGTTAAACGTGAGGAAAATTTGGTTTGATTTTGTCCATCTGGTGCGTTTAGTTTTGATGACCCATTGCCCTTTGGGGAGGTCAACCACTATGCGCACCGCCGCAGCCTCATCTGCTGCTATTTTGCTTTCAAAACCTAAGTCCAGCCAACCGTGTGACATGGAGTGAGGTGCAACGTACACCGCGGTCGGGAAAATTTTGTGTACATCTTCACAAAATTTTTCCCATAGGTCCATTTTTTGGATGTCCAGATACACATGGACTCTGAATTCCACCGATGAAAGTGGCTGGGAATGTGGCGTGTTGATGTACTGGTTGCATCGTGCTTGCCACATGAGTATCTCTAGGAAATTGTGACCGCCGGTTTTTTAGATTTTTTTCTATTCCGCCGGATTCTCAGGGCGTTTTCAAATGTTAGAGGCCGCGGGCCTTCCGCCTGCTCCTCTTGCCTTGCTTGCCCAACTGCTCCCAGACATGGGCACAGACTAATCCCCTCTATGAGATTATCAAACTAGATTTAGTCTTGAATTGAATGGGTTGCAAAAGTGTTTGCAACGAGAAAGAAAAGTTAAGTAGTTGAGTATTGTTTTTTTTTTAGTACTAGATGGTCCCAACCCGTAGTTGAGTATTGTTTAATATAGTAAATAAAGTAAATGGTTCACCAAATTTCTTACCCAAAACTAAACTTAATCATAAATGCTTTATTTAAGATTAAGTTAAAGTTGCAGGTTTAATTTCCACACTCATTTTTTTACTATTTGATTTATTGTGTGGAAGGCTAACCATGGGACAGACAATTCCAAATATGACTCAGGAAAGACAAACTTAGTACCAGGGGAGGCACCCCCAGAGAAGTGATGCTATATCTTGTTGCCAGCGGGAACGCCAAATTATGGGGAGGGAAAGGGAACGTGTGAAGGGGCCGTAGCCACTATTGAGAACATGTGGAAGAAGGGGTCTGATTTGATGAACCAGACTGGGAACCAGGAGGATACCAGCTGTTGGCAACGTGGTGGGAGGTATCCAAACATCCACACTTGAAAGTGGTCCACTAAATGAGACCAAAATCTGTGGACAGTTTCTGGGAGGGTGGGGGTGGAGCCTGTGATGGCATCTAAGACAATCGTGTGGATGGTCCACATGGCGATTGCAACCACTAGAGCATGGAGGGAGGGTGGAAGGGAGGAGGCCATTGATAGAGCAAACATATCTCTTGACAGACTGAAGGGATGCATTTGATCCTGGCCCAGCAGACGTTGAACTTCGCGCCATATCACATTAGAGGTGGGGCACTTCTCCAGGCGGTGGAACAGCGTTCCATACTGGCCACACATGACACAGGATGAGTGTAAAGCATTAAAGCGCTCAGCTGTATGATACACCCACCTCAGGCAGTGCCACACATGGGAGCGGACTTGAGGCTGCAACAGAGGGTGATGTATGTATTTCCAGATAGTTTTTTGGGTCTCAATGGAGTAAGAGATGTCCATCATGTCCAGGTAGTCCACCCTGGATAGGACATGGGGCCAAATGGGGATCATGCCATCATGGATGGGTAGCCCTGTACCTCTTGCGTGAACTGAGGAGAGAGGCGGCCTCTTTGGGTTGTATGTCTGCTAATATGAATTCTCCTTTCTGCGCTCCGCATGGAGATTAGGATTATTTATAGTGGGTTTTAGTACCGTGAGGACCTGTGGCCAATGTGTGTGATGCGAGGTATTTCATCAGGGAGTGGGGGTTCAATGGATTGTTGAGGCCCAAGGCGCGGGAGAAGTTGGAGCGTGCTGCGTGGGACCAGTGTTGGGAGGGGAGTGTAGGGGCAGTGACAGCCGCGATCCAGGTGCCCAGGATCTTGGCAGCATGGGCTTTGAAGTCAAGCAGGCCCATGCCACCATGATGATGAGGGCCAAACATGACCTCTAGCCGCACTGGTGGAGGGCGGCCTGAAAAAAGCCATCCTTGCAGCAAGGCATACAAGAATTTGAAGAAGCTTGGGGAGAAGGGGATGGCGTGGGCTCCGAACCAGACTTTGGATAGGAGCATAGAGTTGGCTAAAACAACCCCGCCAGTAAGGGAAGTAGGGTGGGCTCTGAGAGAGGCGATTCGCTTCGTCATGTTGTCCAGAATATGGCACTCCATTACTGCTGACACGTATCCGCCTGCCTCCATCCACACGCCCAGATGGCGTACCAGTCCTATGGTAGGACGTGGCACGAAGGGGAGCACCAGTGGAGCGGTGTGTGTTGAATTAGTAGGGCGTGGACGTGGGCGAGCAGATAGGCTGGGTTGGGAACTAATTGCTGGGGTCCAGCAGTTCTGAAACCAACCAAGGAGGATGATTTTGATTTTGGAGGCGTTCAGTGCCGCGTTGCTTACCCAGGAATATTCCTGGATGAGAGCTTCAAGCGCGCGTGCATCTTAATTATTAGACACCCCAACTACACAATCATCTGCAAACGCCATTATCTTGACTGGGGCTTGGCCTGGCACATGGACCCCAGTGAGTTGGGCATTCACATTTCGCAGTAGTGGGTCAAGGCTGAAGTTATATAAGAGTGGGCTGAGGGGGTCCCCTTGTCACAAGCCCCTTTGAGGGCGGACTACTTCCGTTAGGAAGCCAGGGCCACGCACTGCCATTGTTGCAGATTCCGTGAGCAGCATCACCCAGTTTATGAAGCGAGGGGGTAGGCGGAATTGATGGAGGCAGGCCCTAAGGTATTCCCAGTTAACTCTATCATAGGCCTTTTGTTGGTCCAAGAATACAAGTGCCCCAGAGGCTGTGGACTGACATACATTAGCCACAGAGTGCACGTTATCCCAAATTGACCTTCTGGGGATGAAACCGAATTGTTCTGGAGAGATGGTGGCAGATGCTACAGTCCCTAATCGGTTAGCCATAATTTTTGTTAAAATTTTAGTGTCTGTGTTTGTTAAAGAAATGGGGCGCCAGTTGGCTAAGTCTAGCTTATCCCCTTTCTTGAAGAGTGTGACAGTAAAGGCCTCATGTCCTCCTGGTAGGAGGCGCGTTTCCAACAGGTTTTGGTTAAGTGAGGCGAGCAGTAATGGGGATATATATTTGAAATATTTTTTGTAGAACTCATATGGAATGCCATCTGGGCCTGGGCATTTTTGGTTTGGCGCACCACGAATGGCTGTCCATAATTTGTTTGGAGTAATTTAATTCATTATTTCTGGGTATTAGAAAATGATGCGGATGTGGGCTCAGTTGAGAAATTCCACCACTTTGGCCAGCTGAATTGGTTCAGCTTGGTACAACTTAAGGTAATATTTTTGCGTTTCAATTGCCACTTCAGCCAGTGTATCCGCAATGAAATTATCCGATCTTTGCACCTGTGTGCAGGCCACACTCTGGCATGGTGTGAAAATTTTTTAAAGAAATATGAAGTGCACTTGTCACCTTTTGTGATATATGTGGCCCTGTATTGAACACAAACCCAATGTTTGTGTTGCCTTTCGAGTGCGTTGAGGTGGGCAGCTGCCTCCGCCCTCTTCTGGCCCCATGTAGGGCTGTATCCTGTAACTAGGATATTGGACTCCAAGTGTGCCAACTCTGCCAGAGTGCATGAGATAACCGCCGATGTGGCTCAGGAGCATCTGGAGGAGAGATGGCGAGAGTGGCAGATGGTGTCCTCTTTGAAAGTTGCCCCTGCGGAAATGGGGTCCACGCAAAATGGTGCAACAAACTTTTTTGCTAAAGTTGCCTCTTCCACCCACATGGAAAATCCTGGCGATGCGAGCTTGGGGGGGCGGATTTTGCACCAATGTGGGGCCTTAGCAACTGTGACAGGTAGGTGGTAGGTTATTGAGACCAGCCGATGGTCAGAGAATTCTATTTTTATTGTTTTGAAATGGGAGATATGGGGTTGGAATTTCGCCAGTGCTAGAATAAGGTCGATGTGGGTCATGGACCTTAATTGGCTGTTGTGGACATGGGGACGTGTCATGTTTTTGAGCAGCGGGGCATTTCGCAGCAGCGCATCCATTAACCCAAGGGTGGCCTTTAGAATGCATAGTTCTACGTGACCCTGTGGGGCGTGGGGTGAGGAAGGCCACCAGTCCGTTGGTGTGGTTAGCCAAAAGTTCATGTCGCCAACTAGGAAAAAATCTGGGAGTAGTGGGAGTGATTTGACTGATGAGAAAATTTCCTGACGCTTGTGTGCACCATTTGGGGCATAGATGTTGACGATTGCGTGCACTACATTGGCCCACAAGAAAGTGACAACAAGCACTCGGCCATTTAATAATGTTTCTGAGGATACAAATTTGAAAAATTATTTTTCTGAATTAGCACCTCACAGTGCTTTGACCAAAAGGATAGGGATGGGAGGAGCATTGTTTTCCAAGTTTCCTTGGAACCTCGTGGACAGTGGGACTCCTGGATGGCCAGGATATTCACAGGTAAATTGTGTTGTAAAAAACTCAGTTTACTAGCCTGAGACAGGGAGGCCTTGAGTCTGGCGATATTCAATGTCCCTAAAGTGAAGGTTCCCCCATCGCACCTTAGGTGTGAGGGGGTGGGCCCCCAGGCCCACCAGCCTCTTCTAGATCCTTATGGGCCTTCACAGCAGCACGGGTGTTAGCAGCAACGCTATTGGAGTTTTTGTTGATTTTTGCAGAAAGAGTCGCGTTGGCTTTAGTCTTCACTTTTTGTTTTCCCAATGTTGGACAAATTTTTTGTAGTGCAGATGAGTTCGGTGCACCATTGAATGGGTCAAAAAAATTTTCAGTTGGTATAGGTCCCAAGTCAGTTTCAACCAGAGCTTGGATGCAACGATTGGGTGAGATTGAATCTCCCATTGGATCCTCAGATTGAGTGGCCTGCTCAACATGGGCTTCCCAATCTTATTGGTTGATGGATTCCCGAGTTGCTTCTGCTATGAAGGTTTCCATGTCCTCCCATCATTGTGAGTGTGGGATAGCGGTGGTGGCCTTGGCCGCTTCCTTGGCCATGGCCCTATGGGCCTGCTTGGCCTTCTTCCACTCTTGTGGGGAGATAGGCTTTACCAGTAGGTAGCAGCCTTGTGCTCCCCACGGGAAAGCCTCCTTGGTGCTTGCGGTTGGTTCGTAGTGCGCCTCTCTGTTGGCCATGGCTGCTGAGGGGTGCTCTTGGAATGTGACGCCCTCCTTGATGGGGCATGCGTGCACCTTATGGCTGAACATGTCACAGTGGGTGCAAATGGGGGGCGCGCTGTCCATTGTCACCCAGAATAGGTGGGTGGTATGCCCTGCTATATCAATAAAAGTGGAGTTCAGGATCTGGGTTAGGTCCTTCATGATCTCCTCAGTTGGGGTCAGAACTGCGATGGCTTTGCCAGTACACAGGTGTGGCATCAGCGTGAAGTGTTGCATTTCTAAAGATTGTATTTCGCCATATACAGCGAGACCATCTTTCAGGTGTTGTTCCAAAATGTCACATTTTACCATAGTAGGCAAAAAGTCAAACGTGAGGAAAATTTGGTTTGATTTTGTCCATCTGGTGTGTTTGGTTTCAATGACCCATTGCCCTTTGGGGAGGTCAACCACTACGCACACTGCTGCAGCCTCATCTGCTGCCTTTTTGCTTTTGAAACCTAGGCCCAGCTAACTGCATGACATGGAGTGAGGTGCAACGTACACTGCGGTTGGGAAAATTGTGTGCACGTCTTCACAAAATTTTTCCCATAAGGCCATTTTTTGGATGTCCAGAAACACGTGGACTCCAAATTCCACCGATGAAAGTGGCTGAGAGTGTGGCGTGTTGATGTACTGGTTGCATCGTGCTTGCCATGCGAGTATCTCAGGGGAAATCATGACCGCCAGTTTTTTAAGATTTTTGTCTATTCTGCTGGATTCTCCAGGGCGTTTTCAAACGTTGGAGGCCGCGGGCCTTCCACCTGCTCCTCTTACCTTCCTTGCCCAACTGCTCCCTGACATGGGCGCAGACTAATCTCCTCTGTGAGATTATCAAACTAGATTCAGTCTTGAATTGAATAGGTTGCAAAAGTGATTGCAACGAGAAAGAAAAGTTTCATTTTTTTATTATCAAATTTAATAAACTAGTTCATTCAAGTTTATTATTAATTTTTAATTTCTTTATTCTTTTACTATAATATATTTAACTCATTTAGTTTATCTTTTATTTAATCTATATTTATTTCATAAGCTTTCATTAGTAGATTTTATTATAAATTGAATTATTTTAAAGCAATAATGAATTAAATAAACTAAGTACCAGGGGAGGATACCCCAGTGGTAGAATATGGACCCTCTACCACTGCCTCCCAAGTTCAATCCTGATCAATGAACTTTGGGTAGTGGACAATTATGACTGTGTTGGCGTTGCACACCAATGCCCCAAACTTAGATATCAATTAACAAAGGTGGTCCATGGAGTTCAGGGCCTATCATACACTGCACATGATGGTTTTCCAGATTTTATCCTCCTTTCCCATTCATTCAAATTTCCCCTTAATTGGTGCAGTATCATCCTCAGGTCGGCCCACCTTAAATAAAATGAATAAACTAAGTACCTTTTATTAAAACTAAGTTAAATTAAACTAAGTACCTTTATTGCTAAAGGCTACAAATTGATTCACCTCATATGTTTAAATCTTATTTTCATATATATATATAGTTTATTGAACAAAATGCTATTCTGTGCCTTTTAGCCTTATTTTCCAAGGTTTTGCCAGCTTAAAAATTTAAACAATGTAATATTCCTTTAAGTTGACACACCTTAAACAAAAATCACTAACCATTCGCCCAGACCCAATTGGACCTATTGAATCAACGTAAAACCATCACTGCTTAAAAACCTAGTTAAATTATCAAATCAGCCAGTCACTTATTACTTACTAAAATGATTACCTTGAAGTAAGCCAAAATGACCACCAACCACTTGGAAAACCATTAAAACTATTTAATTAACTAAATATAAAACTGCTCATATGTCACAATATACCCAAACTATAAAAGAATACTGTCAGGGAAACTGGAGTGCAGGAGATCGCTGAAGGGAAAGACATAAGCCTAAGGTGATACAACAAGGCCAAATGACCCAACAAAATGAAGAGACATCCTAAATGGTCAGTATTGTGTTTCCATATATTGTTTAAAGCAAAACGCACACCAAACTGGACACAACCATCAGGGATAAGAGGCTCTGGGAGCTTGGAAGGGTGGCATAAAATCTAGGGTAAAGGCCAGAAAAATAGGATGAGGCAGAGCCGGTGGAATAGGTGGTGGAGTGGGTGAAGGGCTCACGTACAGCAGTGGGTGCAAACCAGAGCGGAAAACAAACTCCAGTCATCACAGAACTTCGGAGAGATAAATTTCTTTGTTGAAGAAAACAAAAATTATATAGGAAACTGGCCTAATATTTCTAGACTTTATTAGGGTGATAAGAATATTTGAGAAAAGCAAAGCCTTTCTCATCTTGGGACTTAATTTATAGGGTGTTGATTCAAGAAAGATTCTAAATGGTTATTGAAATATGATTTGAGCTACAAATTCATCGTTCTTCAACAAAATCAATCTTTTTGAATTTGGCTGGATTTCATAACCTCATATCTTGTAATTTTCTGGGTTTTAAGTTTGATTCCCACCTGGGGTTTCACCTCAAATAAGTCATTTTTCTCAGCCCTGGCTGCAAAGCCAAAGCCCATTTTTTGTCAATGACCTTAGAAAGGTCATCAGTGACCCTTAGGGGCTCTGATCTCTGCCCCAAGCGCTTGTTGGACTTGGCTAGATGGGCGGTTAATTCCAGAGAATATGTTACTAGCTGTGACATCACTCTTCACTCTTGGATGGGGTTCTACATTTCTTAGGGGACATTGGTCAAGGCTAAGTTCTTGTGGGGAGTAGGTAGCTTCATGACAGCTAAAGAGGATTAGGTGGCAGGACCTGCGGCATCTGAAAATCTAGAGCGAAAGTCATAAATTAGGTCCTGAGCATTGGTCATGTCCTGATAAGATACCCAGCTGTTCTCTGTCTCATCATATCCTTTCCAGGACGCCAAGTATTGCAGGCGGCATCAGGATAGGTGAGAAGCAAGAATGGCATCAATCTCATATTGGGGTTCACCATCCAAAATGACAGGATCTGGGAGAGGTGGCATAGGACCATTGAAGGGGGTCAGGAGGCATTCATGTAAGGTGCTGAACACTTTGATTGAGGGGGTAAGTCAACCTGGTAAGCTGATGGGCCAACTTTCTTAAGGATCTTGAAGGGTTAAACACGCTTGTGACCTAACTTGTGGCAGGGTTGCTTCAGGTGGAGATTCTTGGCGTTGACCATGACCAAGTCACCAGGCTTATACTCAGGCCCTTCA
>JAKSZP010017471.1:0-85780 GCA_022478985.1 Massospora cicadina
GTTCAGATGTTTGAGGTCAAACTGACAGCAACTTGGCCTACCGCTGAATTTTACAATGTCAGTTCTCAAGGAACAAACCTGCCCATTTCCGAACAATTTGCCAGTTAGGTCAAAATTGCAGGACCCGATCCTGGCTTGTCACTACCCCAATTGACCACTATTTAATCAGTTGTATAGCACTGATTAAATTGTTGGTTGATTTTCCTCCTTTTCCTTTAATAAAATTTTGCTAAAAAACCATACGAATTTTTTTATTATTTCTTCCAACTGCATCCCTGATGGCGCTTTTCTGGTGGCCTGTCAGTCCATATACTGGATGGTTTTTACCAGTACTCTTGGTCACTATGGCCCCCTCCATTGTCAATTGGATTCAGCGAGTACAATATCTTTGGCTCTACAACCCCTATTACCATTAATTTCTGGCAGCAATACACGGGGATCTTGTGGCCATATGTCTACCAATTGCAATAGAGAATCCATTTCCTTTCCACCCCAGTTGAAATGGCCCCATATTCTGAGGATCTCATCAAAACTATCTCTGTGATTCCACCCCCTGCAGTAAGACCCTCTGGGTCAGGAGTGGGTTCAGTGTGGTTTGTTGTTGGGATCATTCTCACTTTTGTGCTGCACCAACTCTTCATCATTTCCCAATGCCTGGCTCCATATCAAGTCATTAGGTCAGCAATGCCTCTGGCATTATGGCTTGCTTTTTGGGTGCTTACGCATCCTGACTGGCAGGCTGGTCTAAACTTCTTCTGCTGTTTCCATGACAGACACACATTCAGCATCAATCCCCATTTTTGATTCAGCTTCTTCTCTAGATCTCCGTTCAGATCCTTACTCTTTATCCTAAAAGAGTCTCCCAATTAGAGCACACAGCAATAATTTTCTTAAGAAATAATAGAACTCAAAATGGATTTGATAAAGTATACTAAGATAATACTCTAGTAATCAGTCTATTTTTAATTAGTGAATTATTTAAGGAATTTATAGTGGGGAATTTGGTGCTCAACCCTCAGTTGGCACCTCCTCGATGAAATGGCAGCTATTGCCATTGAATTAAGTATCCTCATCTCAGCAACAATGTTCTTTCAAATCCTGGCTAGGATTTCACCATTTGACATCATCAAGACCTAAAATGGAAAGAGGTGGAAAACGTGTCCCTAACGTTTTTCTCTTGATCCAAGAGAACCAAACATATTTGGCAAGCGACCTGATTAGGTAATGTGACTTGTTACCCATTAAGGCAGGTCACAAACCAACTGGTTGCTTTGCTATTTGCAGGCGGCATCACTTTCATCATAACAGCTGTCAAAAATATCCAATCAGTTGGTGATAAAACCTGACCAATCCCAATTGGTACACCTGATAGTTAATCATAAATCAACTATCAGATGCCCATATTTCGTCAGCAACTCTACCTGAAAGAGATCTTAAGCATTCATCTGGATTGATCCCTGACGGATCTGACCCAGGCATGTAGCCTAAAATCCCCCAAACATAGTTACCCTGAAATCAGGGTCAACTAACATCCAGTTCACTTTGCATTAGGGAATTATCCCCTAGTGATCCCTGGTAATCTAGTCGGCTGGGAATATGGGCAAAAAACCAAATAATTGGTCAGCACTCCCAACATCTAAGGCAGGTATCAACAGTTTAGCTTTACGCTGATCTGAGGCGCCTTCTGCTGCAAACTCAAAACGTTTAAAGAAGCCATGTATGTTCCAATTGCAATCAAATGGAGGCAACTTCTTGATATTGACCTCCTCATCCCTCTCATAGATGCTACTTTTTGTGGTTTACTGAGGAATGTGTTGAGACCCATAAGCAGCCTCTCAATGAGGATCTGGTCCAATGGAGGGTGGGATGTCCGCTGCTTTGGAGGTAGCGTGGCCTTCTGCAGTAGGCAGTACAACCATCACTTGAGGGAATTAGCACTCTGATTCATACTCATATCCAGAGCTACCCTCCTGGGTGTAGTAGCTCTGGTCAGCGTCGTATTCCTCATCATATTGTTCCCCCCTTGTTGTTCTTCTCTTTCTCAATGCGGAGCTTGGATTAGTGGTCAATTTTCCCTCTGCACAACGCAGTTGTTTGGTAGTGTCATCTAAGCAATCAGAAAATTTACTGTTTTGTTGTCCCAGAATTTGCATTTGACTGAACGTGCTGTTGAGCTAGTGCATAATGGCATTCCGCTCTTAAAGAAATTCATCCTTTTTCTTGAGCACCACGTCCAAAGTGAGTTTGAGTTCCTCATATTTGGCTGGTTCAGTGCTTCACGAGATTCTTTGGCAAAGCAGTCCTGATGAGACATGACTGGCAGCTAGAAAATTTTATTTTTTTAGTGGTTGATTGATGAGCCCATGTAGTGAGCACCACTGTTAGAATTTAGGCGGTATAATTGAAACTTTAATAAATATCAAACAGGTCAAACCCACTGAACAACAGACAGATAATATGGGGATTGTCAGTCTTCTGATTACACTAGAAAATATAATAAAATAGGAGCAATTGCCCTGACAACACCTTTATGTATTTTATTTGATACAGAGACCCTTGCTGTTTCACTCTCTCTCACTTATTAACAACATCTACCTTTCAATTGCCCAATACTGCTATATATCAGTGAATTCAGACAATGTCATTCCTTAGCTTAGCTTAGACTATTCTATTCCATTAAATCCCATTGGTTTCTGGGTGATATTATTCAATTCAGTATTGCCTTAGTTCAAGGTGATCTAAAATATTATTGTCAAATGTCAACATCGCTTTATTAGCCTTAATTTGTAGGCAATCCAATGGTCCGTTATATCTAATATCGCCTCATCTAGAGGCTCTCAAATACTCATAAATATCATCATAGTTGGAGGATCCTTGCTATTCCGTCGTAGCTCTTCAGGGCTTATCATCCAGTCATATTAGAATCTCAACACTGATAAACCTACAAATGGAAGCTTATTTTACCAGCTTTGCTAAGATTTTCACAATCAGGTGCTGACTAAAGAAGATGTAGTGGACTCTAACAGATTTCTGTAGGAGATCATGTCTTGTTCCACAAAAAACATGGATTTGGAACCAAAAACAAACTTACTAACATTTGGACTAGGCTGTTTGCAAATAAACTGAGAAGACTGCTATTTATGCATACACCATTACGGAACCTTCAGGTGGTCAGCTTATCAACTGAGTTCACGTGAAGTTACTCCAAGCATACAAGCAATAGGAGCTTATATACAGTCAAGGGGTAATGTCAAGAAATTGATATGACTGGACAATAAGCCATATATCTGGCGGATTATATATTAAGAGTTGAGATGAACCTTGAGATCAAGTAGAAGATTATGTCAATATAAGGCGAATCAATTGAAGTATTCATGGTTTGATGAATTGGGTATATTCTGCTGAAGCCTCAATTGTAGAACAAAACCACTGAAATTGCTGCAATTAAAGAATAACTAAGAGAAAGGGTTGAAACTGAATAGGAATACTAAGGATTAATAGTTGACCGTAGGAATGAGAAAAAGAATTCTTTTGGAAAGAAGAAAGAAAAGGGGTTTAGCGGAAGTAGTCCGTTAATATATATTGGATAAATAGGTTTCAGGAGGGGCAATAGCTCCTTATTTGCTTATTTTTACTGTTATTCATCGAGGATCAGCAATCATCATATTGCTTTTCCATTGCTCAGTGGATTTTTATTGTGCAACCAGCTTGGTTTATTTAACCAAAACTGCTAAACTTAACTCTAGGTACACAAGCCTTCTTCTGACTCTGCGTGAAGCTACAATCTCCTCCACTTCCCACTCCGTCGCCCACCCATGAGATAAGCCTATGGAGTCTCTGGTGGGGGGCCTTCAAACAACACAAGCTTACTTTTGTGGAAGACTGAAAAGAACTGAAACAAGGGGAGGGAGATCCAACTGGTATGAGGCGTGGCACAACTTTCTGACAACGCGGTAAGGCCCAATCCTATTTAGTCCCAGTTTTTGCATGTTTGCTTGATAAGGATGTTTTAAGCATCCAGCATCACGAGATCCCTTTCCCTGTAAGCAGACATACCTGTCTCTTCTCGTCAGCATTCTCCTTATAAGTTTGCATAGATGCATCCAAGTTCAAGCTTACCCCCCTGGTGTACTTCCTTGATCATTTTTGCAAATTCCATCACTGCTTCCACCTTAGATACACAACTGGGCTCCATGTTAAAGGTGATGTTGAAGCCATAGTTGGCAAAGAAGATTGAACAACTGATTGATGCACGTTGGGCGTTGTTATAGCTGAATTGGGCCATGAGGAGATGGAAAATCTAATCTGAATAGTCCACGGCAGTGTAACAAGGCAGGAACTGCTCCAAGAACTGGTTCACTCGTTCATTCTTACCATGTGATTGGGGGTGAGAGGCAGTTGAGCGACAGGGACGGATCTTAAGAGTCTTACATAATTCTTCCCAAAAGACAGAAGTAAACTAGGGCCCCAATCACTAATTATCTCTTGAGGGAACCCATTAACAGCAAACACGTGATTGATTAAGAACATAGCCATCTTAGTCACGGTTATCATTGTTCTGTAAGGAATAAAGTGGGCGAACTTTGTAAAGCGGTCCACCACCACCATGATTGCATCATACCCATCTGAAACGGGTAACTCCACAATGAAATCCACTAATAGGGAAGTTCAGGGACCTTCAGCCTTCTGGACTGGTACCAGCAACCCTGCTAAAGGTTGCCAATTGGGTTTCATTTGATTACAGATCAGGCACTCCTTGCAATAACGGCCCACCTGAGCTGGCAAGCCCTTCCAATTGTAAGTACGTCGTATCAACTCCAAGGTCTTTGCTTTTCCAGGATGACCAACGGTGATTCCATCATGATGGTCCTGGATGATTTCCAGGCGAAGTGGTCCAACAGGAACCCATAGGCGCCCTTGAAACCACACCATCTCATCCTCCACATGGTAAACCCTGGTAATAGCCTCTTGATTCAACTCGCTCTTGGTGAGAACCATGGTATACTCAGCTGACAAAGGCTGTAAAAGGACCACCTTTATGAGCATACTATATTACTCCGCATTTTCAAGAGGAGCAAGTGATGGCCGTGGGCCGATAGAGAGGGAAGTTGTGACACAATCTTACTCGGCAGAATCATCAAGTGGGTACTATGCATCTCTACCTCCTTAGGATTGGGAGCCAGTGCAGGGTTTCAGCTCAAAGCATCCGACAAACCATTCTCCTTACCCTTTCTAAACTCATAGAAAACACAAATTGGGCTAGGATCTCATGCCAGCAGGTTTTACGTGGGGTCAAGACATGAGGTGTGCAGTAGTACAACAAGGCATGGTGATCTGTACTGCACAGAAAAGTTGGGATGAACCATGCAAATGATGACGCAAATAAGTCAGCGCCTCCACACTGCTAATAACTCTTTGTCATATATAGCGTAGTTTAACTAAGGAAGAGACATCTTTCTGTAAAAAATATCCCACCAGATACTCTATTCCATCTTCGCCTACTTGTAATAGGGCTGCCGCTATGGCGAAGTTGGAGGCATCAGTAGCCACAATGAACACTTTTTCTGAATTTACATGGTGAAGGAAGGACGTGGATAATAGGGTGCACTTTACAGCTTGGAAGGCATTCTTTAAAATGTAGGACCTTTGAGCACTTTAGTCCACTATCCTTATACAGTGGCGCTGCCATATCAGAAAGATTTGTCTTGAATTTAAGGAACATAAACGTCCCCAAAAACCTCCTCAATTCCTTGACCAAAGTTGGGGTGAACCACTCACAAATCGCCTTCTATTTGTCTGGAGTTACCATGTGAACTTGTCAAACACAACGTTGCCCAGTAAGGTGACCTAGGCTTTAAGAATTCACATTTACTGATCTTTAGCGTAAGGTCAGCTGCCCTCAAACGATCCACAACCTCTCAAAGATGTACTTCATTGGACTCATGATAAGGGGAAAACATCAGAATATCATCCATGTAAACTACCAAGCATACTCTCAGCAGGTACCCCAAAGCCTCATCAATATGGCGTTGAAAAATAGCAGGGGCATTTTTAAGCCCAAAGGGAAAAACCTGAATATGAAAAATTCTTTTTCTGGTATGGTGTGTGGTTAGCCACTCCTGGCCCTTCTTGATCCGATCTGATTGAACGCATCTAAACAAATCCAATTTGGATAAGACGTTCGCCTTCCTCACATAGCAAGAAATCTGTGAGTAAAGTAGGATGGGATTCAAGTTGGTACTGTGACGTTGTTGAGATTCCCATAATCTACGCATGATCATAAGGTATTATCAGCCTTTCTAAATAAAGAGAAGTGGGGAGCATACTGTGGAGGTACGCTGAAATATTGCGCCTTTAGCTAACTGATCCTTAACCCACACATCTAAGGTCGCTTCCTCCCGTAAAGTCATAGGGTAAATGGGAGAAAATATATGCATCAGATCAACGGTGAGCTTGAACTTACAAATAAACTCTGAACAGGCGGTAGTACATTGTCTGAAGCTGCATCAGACAAAGATTCTAACCCCTCCAAAAAGGAAGGTAAGGGTACCTCCAGAGAGGGCTTCAGCAATAAAACAAGACGGAGAGTGTGGACATTGGGCCAGTGGGGCAGATCGCCTTGAGAATTAGTCTCAGACAGGGGAACAACTAATATATGACCATTCTCCTAAGTTAAGGACAAAGTATTTTCTTTCAAGTTGTTTATGATGTCAAACTTTCGCCACCACTATACTCCAAAAATAATGAGGTATACGAGGTTTTTTATAGTTTGTAAGCGGTCAGCCAAATGGTATTTGCTAACTTGATAATCTACTAACCCAAGAACTTTCATCTTGGGAATACCTTGTGAAACCCTTCCCCTAACCATACCACCTGGCAAGTAATACAACTCAAGGTAGTCAGCCAGGTCTTGGTCCATAAAACTCTCAGAGGCTATAGTATCCACCATAGTAGTTGTGCTGCTTTTAACTGAAGGGGATAAAAGGGTACTAGTTAACAAAAAATATCCCGAATGGTCTTTATTCAAAGCAGAAAACGCCAATACTTCACCAGAAACTCATCAGGCATAAGCATGCCTCCAGGTATGTTTTCACATCATAGAATAGAGAGAAATAATTGGACAATCTTACTACTGAGGCCACATATATCATAATATCTTCAGCAGTTGAATAAACATTTTTGTGTTGCAAAATTGTCTCCTTTTCCACCGCCTGTGTTCCGCTGATCAAGTTAGGGGTCAAGCGCGGGTTCTCTGGGGTAATTTGGTATACTGAGATGGGTTTCATATCAGAGCCACAAGAAAAGATATTTGGCTCGTTTTTATATAAGAAACAAGCATTATAAAATGCGTTTTGGGCTAACAAACGCATACTTAATCTGGCGGCGAGTTGTGCATTGTTACCCAGGGCCATCAACACCAGGCCCTTTGCCAAAGATCCTGCCTGCACCATCTGAACTTGGTGCCAAGAAAATCATTTTAATAAAAGCGTTTTCATCAATTTTGGGGAGAGTTGGGAAATCACAACACTTGGATCACAAAAAGTCCAAATCCACCAGGTACAATCTAGAAGGGTAGGTACTTCCCAGTTAGAGATAGCAAGGATAACGATGAGATGCACCAACCATTGGAAACATGAGAAAATGGTGGTGAGCCCCACCGTGGCCATGACCAACAGCTGGCACACCCAATTTTCACTTTGCGAAAGTCCCACATGGATAATTCTAGTGCACATAATATTAATTGGTTGGTTAACTAATGTAAGGAGAGTGTCTTTAACTTTTTCATTCCCAGCGAGGTGGTGCTAGGTGCACAGCCATACCGCTAGAAGACTAGTCATTAGCAAGATGGTAAACAGGGCACCACAGAGAATGCCAGAGCAAAAGGACCCAGGGCAAGGGTGTACAGCGCGGTATATAGTAGGAGAAAGAATATAAGTAACAAAACTTGGTTGGACTGTAACATGGAGTTTACAAACAAGTGAAGATTGGTGCAGGAGTGCTTGGGTGCTTTAATCTGGAGGGGACCAGAGCGGCCCAGCGGTGCACCAAATATGGGAAATAATTTAGTGGAAATACTCTGACCAACATCATTGAAGACCTCCTGAAAGAAGTCCGCAAACAGGTTTGCCCAAGGAACCATAATCAAAAAATGTAAACTAATGAGGGATTTATTAATAGAAAAGTCAACTAATGAGGAAGGTAATCTCGAGAAAACATACATAACAATAGTGAGAACAATTGATTGGTGGAATTGTGCTAAGCCTAAGTGCACCAATAGTACATGCTTCCATCGACAGTGTTGTAGCTTGGGATTGACTGAACTCAAGTTATTAATTGTAGGCAAAGCCAACCCAATCTCGCAATATAAAAATTAAACGGTTTTGAAACCC
Organism: Massospora cicadina; assembly: GCA_022478985.1. Lineage (NCBI taxonomy): Eukaryota > Fungi > Entomophthoromycota > Entomophthoromycetes > Entomophthorales > Entomophthoraceae > Massospora > Massospora cicadina. The sequence continues at coordinate 8,391 of JAKSZP010017471.1, forward strand.
CATTTGCAAAGCAACCAAATCAAACCGTTGCAGTTAAGAAAATAGCTAGTGCATTTTAACGCCCTTGCTGTAAAGAAGGGCTGAGCATCACGCACATCCCTTAAATTGACCTGTGCATATCTGGCTTGAACCCAGAGTTTTTCCAGGATAAGTTTGAGGTCAGGAAGGCCCTTTTAACTTAACCTTTTTGTCCTCCTGACGACCAGCTTTATCCTTGCAGTTGGTGCCCTCAATCATGTCATCAATCCATGACAAAAGCAACAACCCAAGTTATCTCTTTGTTGTTTACATATAAATTTTGTAGAAAATGCAGGCTAAAGTGAAGCAAACTATCAAGAATAACAGTCCATGAGAGTTGAAGGAGTTTGGTAGGTACTACGACAGAAAGTAGCGAAATACATGTGATGGACTCATCAGAATAAGCCTCAGCATGGTGTACAGTTTTGCTCCAGAGGGGAAGGTCACACCAGAGCTTGAAGCAGAGTCTAGCTATTGTGGTAGGGTTAAACCAGCTTTTGTTAGTAAAATTGTAATTAAGTGTAGCGAAAACTTAAACAATTTATCCCAAAGCTCTATTTAATTTATTTTGCTATGAGAAAAGCAAGAGCATTTTTCATCTTGGGTGTTAATATATAGGGGAATTTTTTTAATGGTTTTTAAACAATTAATAAAATATCAAATTGGGTCTACCTTGGGAAAAATATACCGCACTGAGAAATTTCTAGCCAGTACAGGTCTCAAACTTGAAACCTGCACTAGGGTGGAAGCAGTTTTACCTAACACAGGCTAACCACCCTTGGTTTTGAAGAAATTAGTGAAACCTGATCTGTGCCAAAAAGTTTTCACCTTTCAGCGAAATATAAATTTACAAATTTTGGCTGAATTCTATAATTTCATATCAGCTTACTTTCTATGTTTTAAGTCGATTTTCACCAGATTTTCTGCCTTTATGGTGCTATTTTCCTAAGCCCTGACTGGCAAAGCCAGAACCCATTTGAAGTCAATAACATTAGAGATGTCATTGATGTCCCTCAAGGATTCTAGCTTTGACTCCAGGGGCTTATTATGCTTGGCTTTGGTAAGGCGTTCTACCATAGGCAAATTGTCACTAACTGTGACATCACCCTATACTCTATAAATGAGGTTCTACACCACCTGAGGGGACGTTGGCCAAGACAAAGTTCTTGTGAGGAGTTGTTAGCTTCATGGCGGCCAAGGAGGCTCGAGTGGCAGGGCCTACAACATCAGGGAACTTTACATGGAAGTCTCAGAATAGATCCTGAGCGTTGGAGCAGCCACTATAAGCTCCCAGTTGTTCTAAGTTTCGTCACAACCATTCTAGAACACCAAATACTGAAGGTGACGTCAGGATAGGCGAGAGGCAAGGACAGCATCAGTTTTATATAGGTGCTCGCCATATACTATTACAGGCTTAGGGTGAGATGGCACGGGACCCTCAAAAGGGGTCAGAAGGCACTCATGAAGTGTGCTGAACACTTTGATGGAAAGGGATAGATCAACTTGGTAAGCTGATGAGAAAATCTTCCTGCTGATCTTGAAGGGTCCAACATGCTTGGGGCCTAATTTATGAAAGGGATGCTTCAAGTGGATGTTCTTGGCATTGACCATGACCAAGTCGCCTGGCTTATACTTGGGCCTTTGTGATGCTTATGGTCAGCATATTCTTTTTAACATTTAAATTTTCAAAAGGTTATACTTTACTGCCTGGTGTATACTTTTGAGTTCTTTGGCGTGCTCCTTGACAGCAACAACTGTGGAATCAATCCGTAAACTCAGGTTAAAGCTTAGATTATACCCATAGTTTGCAAAAATGGGATGTTCCTATTGAGGTATGTGTAAGGCTAATAGGCAAATTGCATTAGCGGAAAGTGAGAGGCCCAGGTGTTCTGTTCAGCGTTGTAGTAACTACGCAGGAATTGCTCTAAACCTTGATTCACCCTCTCTGTTTGTCCATCTGACTAAGGGTGAAAGGCTGTGATGTGGCAGGGGCGGATCCCTAAGATGAACAGTAAGGCTTCCTAGAACTGGGCAGTGAAGTGTGGGACAAAATCACTGATAATTTCCTTGGGGGAGTCCATGTAGCCAAAAGATGTAGTCACCAAAGAAGCGGGCAGTCTGGACGGAGGTTATTGTGGTATTGCAAGTAATGAAATGGGCCATCTTGGGCTCCATTCCACCACAACCAGCAATGAATCACAACCCTGGGACAAAGGAATTTTAAGAATGAAATCAATGGACACAAAGTTCAAGGGCCCTCTGCGGCTTGGAGTTGACAAGCATTCCAGCGCTATTCATGTAACTAGGTTTTAACTAGTTGCACGTCAGGCGGAACTTTGTGAATTTTGGCCACATCAGTAATGATGCTTTTCCAATTGTAGCAGAGATGGACTAACTTTAGTATCTTACCCTTACCAGATTGGCCCAAAGTTGGAAAATCATGAGCTTCATAAATCACCTCCTCTTTCAGGGGTTCAGGAGCTACCCACCACTTGCCCTATTGGAGAATGGCCCCATCTAGCAACTGGTAACCTTTGTCCAGTGGTTTACCATTTCTCTGGAAGTACTGCTTGATCTTGTCATAGTCATCTGACAGAGTTTGGGATAGCCTAATGCTGGAAGGGGCGTCAGTCTCTCCTTCCAGAGGCTCCATCATGAGCAGAGCGAAAAGGTTGACAAGAAGCTATCCTTCACCTGTTCTGGATTAATCATTACCTGGGGTATTGCGGGGGCCAACTAGTGTCAGATCAGGGGAAAAAGCAGGGTTCTGTGATAGGGAATCTGGCAACATACTTTGGGTACCCTTAATAAAGTTATATTGGAAGTTGAACACTGACAGGACTTCAACCATTGGGACCGGCAAAGGGACAGTTCCTTGGGGGTACAAAAATACATCAACGCCTTGTGGTCAGTGCTGATAGTAAATGGCCACTTAGGACCATGAAAATGGTTGCGTCAATTTTTACAGTTTCAACAACAGCAAGGAGTTCCTTATCATAAATGTCATAGTTGATCTGCGCCAGGGTCATCTTCTTAAAGATTTAAGTAATGGGACGTTCCACACCATTCTCCCCTTTCTAAAGCTCCCACCGCAAAGTTGAAGCATCAGTTGTAATAATAAAAGAACGGCTGGAGTCTGCATGAGCTAGCACTGGAATATACAAATGTATGGACTTAACGGCGCGGAACTTGGCGTTACATTCTGTGATCCAACTGAAATTCTTCTTTCCAGATGAGGTGTAAAGACGATGTCATGGAGCGCGCTGATAATAATAATATGACCAGCCTGGAACTACAGATGATTAAACACCTAGAATCCTTGCCAGAATACACAAGGTATAGCCATCCATATTGATGGATAGAAAATGAAAAAGGCAGCCACAAGGACAAGCCAGGGATTTCAAGGATTGGAAAAATTGCCACTAAAATTCCAACGGTACTCTAAACCTCACAGATAAATTTGGATAATTTAAAATTTTTTATTAAAACTAAAATGGTGGAAGGGAAGAAAAATGGAGCAACTGCAGTACCTGTCAGGGACTGCTTCCTAATGCTCACAGAATACAGAACTGAAGCTAAACACACTAACATTGAGAATGTTTTAAGATTTGGTTTTGGCGGATTATCATCTTAAGATGATTTCTCGTACTGACACAGATCTAACCTGACATGGCGGATTTGCATTGAATTGATACTAGAAATATTCATTACACCGCGACCATGCTTAGAGCAAAGATGATGACACCTTCAGCAGATGGCAGGTTTGCACCTATGGCCAGGCCACATATGGCCAGCTCTATTGGGTCGTAAAAGGATTGATCACACCCATACCTGTCAGGGATGGGCTCATTTGCGAAATCTTTTGGATAGCCTGGTGGATGGACAATTTTGCACATAAAACCAACTTGAGGATGTTTTTAGCAGAATGTGACTCAATTTCCCAGAGGAACTTGAACCTATGGATACCCCCTCTTGGGGAAATGCTCCAATTGACATCCACTGGTGATGGCTTCTACCCTCTGCCACCTCCAGGCACAACTTACTATCTTAACAACCAATTCGTTACTGGTCAGTATTGAGATCCTGGTTGATTCCATGGATCCTTGGTTATTTTTGTTGGGCCAGTGACCCAAAGATCAAGGGTGCTGGATTCTTACCTTGTTTGCTTCTCCTGGTTGAGAAGTCTTAATAATTTAGATATCAAGTCAGGTATGGTAAATTCCAATTTGAGTACAATTTTCACTAAAAATTGTAAAAAGGAGGGAAAAAGTGTAACGTTTATTTGTGTAATACATACTATAAATTGCGAAAGCAGGGAGGTGTTTTGGGAGAATTTAAGACGCCCAATCCTAGATCTAAGAATGCTAACCAATAGATAATTCGAGAAAAGCACAATTATTCCGATTGATCTACTCATGCTTGCCTCATATCTCAGGTTTGAACCCCAATAGCAGATTGAGCTTTTTGATCAGTTCAGGATCGATTCCCATTATCCAACATATCCAAATTGGCCGTTTGATGGGAATCCTGAAAATACCCCTCTAGATCTTGGCGCAGGGGGTAAATGGACAGAGAAAATGGCTATGCACACGGTTTACAACTGTGCCCTGAACAACCTCTACAATTGAGTGTTCATTGCCCTGTCTATATATGACTTGATAAGGGCCTGCCCAGTTGGCGCCCAGTTTGTGATCATGGCCTCCAGGCCAGTGATGGTAGAATTAGGACAAGATCACCTGGCTGGAAGGTGTGTAGGGGATCATGCTTATTGTTAAATTGAGAAGTTTCTCTACTGGTTGTGGCGGACAAGTTTTTGGCAGTCAGGGACTGGAGTCTTATGATTTCATTTGCAATACTTATCATAGAGACTTCAGAGGCTTCATGAGAGGCTTGATCAAGCATTTCTTGAAACTTGGAAGGCAGATGAGGGTTTCTGCCATAAAAAGCTTGGAATGGAGACATCTTAATAATCCAATGGTAACTAATCTGATAGTCCAGAATTGCACTAGGCAAAGATTGGGGCCAATGAAGGGGGTCAGTCATAGCCATTTTTTAAAGGTTGCAGTTAAAGTATCATTTACCCGCTCCATTATTCCATTGGTTGCAGGATGTTTGTTGGTATTTTTGCCCATATTCTCAGCCTGCTAGATTACCTGGTATCGCTAGGGGAAAAATTCCCTAATGCGAAGTAAATTGAAAATCAGTTGACCTGAATTTTGGAGGAACTATGTTTGGGGGATTTTAGGATATCTGTCTGGTTTTATCCATCAGGGATCAATCTGGATGAATACCTAATATCTTATCGGGTGGAGCAGCTGACGAAATAAGGGCATCTGATAGTGATTACTTATCAGGTGTACTGATTGGGATTGGTTGGGTTTCATCACTGACTGATTGGGAATGTTTAATGAGTTGTGAGGCGAGTGATGCCGCCTACAACTAGTAATCGATTGGTTGGTGAAGTGACCTGCCATAATGAGTAAAAAGTCCTATTACCTAAGCAGGTCGCTAGCCAATTATGGTTGATTTGCTTGGATTGAGAGGAAAACGTTAGGGACACGTTTCTGACTCTTTCCGTTTGAGGTCTTGAGGATGTCCAACGTCAGAATCCTAGCCAGGATGGGGAAGACCATCGCTGCTGAGATGAGGAAGGGTGATTCAATGGCAACGGCTGCTGTTTCATTGAAGAGGTGTCAACCAAGGGTTAGAGGGCTGAATCGCCTATAAATTCCCTAGGATTCACTCTAATAAAATATAGTTAAAAACACATATACACTTATACATTACTACTTTAGAACATTATTAGTTTTATTGTAGATTCGGTAATAGTTAGACTATCATCATCTAGCGTGAAGATTCCACCTCAAGAATATTTTTGCAGAAGGCAATAATTGGTAGACTCTCAGAGAAGAGAATAGATATGAGCGGGGATCTAGAGATGAAGGGAACCATGGCTAAGGGATTGCTGCCAACTGTGTATTGAGCCAAAGGAGACTACCATCAGAGGATCTTAACAAAAATTGAGTGGACAAAATTACAGGGAATGAATCCCTACAAGTACAATATCAATTATCAATCAGAAATACCAGCCAAAGCGTTGGGCCTGAAAACAATTCTAACTCAACTATGGATAATAGTCATCATACTATTATTGAATTATATATATATATTCTTACAATGCGAGGTGCACAAGGAAATCAAAACTGTGCAGTAGAAAGATTACTAGGGTTGGCCTCCAATAATCAACCCAAAAGAGTAAATTTTTACAATGGTAGAGGGTTGAAAAACCTGTGTGGTTCCCATCAAGTCAGATAAATCTTTCACCAGCATTGAGCAGAAATTTAGTCTGCTATCAGAAAGAATGACATTAGTAACCCATGCTGGGCGATAATCCAATAATACAAAAATGTGGCGGCGGCCTTTGCTGAAGTAATTGGAATTATATGGCTTTGATCCACTTAGTTAGATGGTCCACGGCTAGTAGGAGGAAATGATATCCATGGCAGCTCTAGGAAGGGGTCCCACAACATCATTACTAATAGTATGGAATGGTTTACAAGGTGGGACCACTGTACTTTGAGAGCAGGGATTTGGTCCATCTTGGCTTTTACATACCAGACTGGAATCCAGTACATTCTGGATAAAAACAGCATTTCCTACCAATAACATTGAGTTTAAAGCCACTGGTAGGGTTACCAAATTCCCTTATAGCCAACTTGATGATGTCCCTCTAATATGATGTCATTTCAAGCTGATGGTTTTATAGAAGGCACCCATTATTTAAGAACAAGTTTGCACAATTGTCCGTTTTCGACTTTGAAATTTGCTGATACTTTTGCTAATTCCTTTTGTAGGGTCGGGGATTCATCCTTTCATAACTGTGGTTGGGTTAGAAGGTCGTAGAATCTATCCTCTTCACGATCAGTTATAGTTAAGATGGGAAGCCAAGGTAGGCAATCTAAGTTTTTGATGGATTGGCCCTGGTCAGTGGAAAATGGAAACATCATAATTTTAAAGTTATAACGCCCACCAAGCTAATCTTCCATCAGGGTACTTCATTTGCTGTATTCATCATAAGTAAGCATAATTGTTTATAATGTTAAAATGCTTCCCATATAAATAGGATCAGAAATGCTTAATAGCCAATAATACTGCCAAGCATTTGCACTTGGTAAAACTATAATTACGTTCAACTTTGGATAAGGTCTTGTTGTAGTAGGCGATGGGATGGTCCACTAAATCCTCATCATGCTGGGATAGTATGGCTCCGATGGCAGTATTACTAGCATCAGTAAAGAGAAGGAAAGGTTTATCAAAATTTGGATAGATATGTACTGGAGAGTGGGAAAGAGAGACATTTAGCAAGTTGAAGGGCTGCTGTTGTTTAACACTGAATGGGTATAACTTTATTCAGTAGATACATCAAAGGCTCAGAGGTATCTGCAAAATGGGGGATAAATTGGCAATAATAACCTACCATTCCTAGGAAAACTTGTACATCTTGTAAGAATTTAGGGGGCCATCTTAGCAATAGCCAAGACCTTATCATACATTGGGAATATTCCGGCTTTGCTGACCTTATGACCCAAAAAATCCATCTCACTCTGGAAGAAAGAGCATTTTGATGGCTTTAGGCTTAATGAGGATTGTTGTAACCACTGAAAGACTTGCCTGAGGTGATCCAGATGTTCAGTAAATGTTCTTAAAAAACGGTATTATCAAAATAAACTAGTACGCAGGAGAGTTTTAAATCGCCTAGTAGTCCGCCCATAACGCATTAAAAGGTTGCAGGGGCATTAAACAACCCCTGAGGGATTCAAGCGGGATCAAATAGGCTTCACTTGTTATGAGAGCGCATTTCATTCGATCTTTAGGTGACAAATCTACTTGCCAGTATTCTTTGGCGAGATCCTTAGCGGAGAAATAGTAGGACCCTGACATTAAGTGTAAAGAGTTGTCTATACATAAGAGGGGGTAGCTATCTTTGAGAGTGATAGAGTTGAGGTGGCAATAATCCATAACCACCCTTTGACCACCATCCTTTTTCTGAATTAATAAGAGTGGAGAAGCCCATGGGCTTTTGGAAGGCACAAGTAACCCGGCCTCCAACAGTTGCTGTAATTATAATGCCACTTGAGCTTTCTCCACTTTGGATTTTCGATATTTCAGTATTTAAATGGATGGTGATCCTCTGTTTTGATTTAATGTAGTACCCCAGACATTTTCTCATGATCACTTGGTCCAGAGGAAAAAATATCGCCATACTCCTTAAGGAGAATTTCAACATCTTTGCGTTTATTTGGGGTAAGATTATCCCCAACTCTACTGTCAACCAAAGCTATGGTGGGCGGAGGATCAAAGCCTAAATCCTGTAGTGAGACAAAACAACTCATATCAGAAATACTCTTAAAGGGACATATTTTTACATAGGCAATAGAGGCATGTTGTGTGAATTGGAGAGATTTAGTGGTTAAATTACCTAATATAATAGAGATAAATTTCCCAAAGGCTGGATCCAAAATCCCCAGGCAGGTCAATGCTTCCTTGATGGAAGGGTTAGGGTGCCCATTAAACTTTAAAATTTGATCAGGCGTGGTAAGATTCCAAATCCCCATATCCACAATAACTTGTGAGCCTGAGGGTATTGTAATAGAATGAGGGGTATACAGAGGGATCCCCTCTTCAGCATCCACAGACTCTGGGGGTAACTTAGCTTTTCCCCTAAGACTTAATACTCAAATTTGCAAATTGAGAATGGGTATTCAAGGAAGCATGACTGTTTTTAGGGGCTCCTTTACTTTTGATGTGGAGGTCAAATACTAATTGAATCTAATACCCTAATAGGAGTAGTCTTTTTTCTTGTGGCTGATGATGCAGTTAAACTCCCTTATCAGTTGGACCCCAATAAGTAACTCATAATTATTGTTTTCTAATATGATGGCAGGGGCAGTAATTAAAAGTTTCCCAAAACGAAGAGGTAAATCAGAATAGGCTCTTATCGCCTAATTAGAATGACTACCTGCTGTCTCATATTCAGTTTCTTGTATCAAGTCTGGCGCCATTTATATCTTTTGGATAAGCTGGGAGGTGATAATATTAGCTGGAGAACCAGTGTCATTTATCGCCAGAACTTTAACCTTCTGGACTACTACTTAGCCTCAAACCAACAAAGAACCAAATTAGGGGTTAATAGCCAATAGACAGTCACTAGGGATTGCAGTGAAGCGAGCGGAGAAATCTGCTGTGGCCAAGCTCAGGGTTGCTCAACACGTTTAAAAGTTTTATCTGCCAAGGCTTGTATTTCTATAGAAGAGCTGACCACCACCGAATTTTGTTTAAGTAACTGACCAACATAAAATTAAGGAAGTTGGAGGCTTTTATTTCCTTGAATAGACAGAGGGACTTCAACTTCAAGCGGGGCAGCTAGCACAAAACAACTGGGATTACTGGGAATACAGCTAGAACTAGAACAAGGGTCTTGAGGCACTTGTTTTCCATCAGCATAGGGAGCCTCTTGCCCTATGATGACTGACCTTTCCCCAACTTACGTCGAATAATGTGGCAATCTGCTACAGTGTGGTTGTTTCTTCTGCAATGAGTGCAATATATTTCAGGTTTAGGTTTATTGGGGTGTAACAGCCTTTACTTTAGACTGGGGCTTGCTTGTGTTAAATGAGGTGGACCAACGGGTTTATGTAGCTCAGGCGGAATTTCCAGCATAGCCTCTTTGATATGGAGGAGGATGTTAAGTTAGTATTCACCGCTTTAAGGTAAAGTAAGACATTAGGCATATTTTAAATGATAAGAATGCAGCGGTGATGGAATTGTCTAATGTAAGATATTTATCTGCAACCAGAGTTTGTGCTTTGAGGTAGAAATGGTGAGCAAATTCGCTGATAGTTTCCCCCAATTAAGGCAGTACCCATAAAGGTCTGTTTTTGTTGTTTAAGGTTAAGTCGCTCCCAAATTCCTGAAGCAAGGCAGTCTTGGCATCAGTCCAAGTACGGCAATGCATCAGATGAGGGACCATAATGTCTTGAGCCATATGGCTAGGACAGTTAGTCAAGTGCTTAGCCGTTGATAGTCAGTCGCTTCCTCCATGGAGCTTTAATAGCAATACAAGAAAGAGAAAATATTTTCCTCTCCAAAGACATATTTTCTTTGCACAAAGTTTTAAATGCACTTAGGGGTTATAAGATGAATGACATGAATGGATATGGGGACAGCGCTTTCACTTAGTGAAAATGCAGTATCTTGGGAATACGCTTGAGGTTAAAGCGCATCTACTTGTCTCTAAAGATTGCTTAGGTCATCAACTATCAAATCTTCTCGTTCATGGGTGGCACTGAGAGCTGATTTTGTGGCAACAGGTTGGTTTAATTGGCGTACTTCATTTTTTAGTGCAATATTGGCGGCTTGGAGGTTGATTTGATGTTGTTCAGTAGTGAGCACTCTTTTCTCTAATCCACAAACCAAGGCAGGTAAGGTGGCCAAGGCCTCAAGGATTATGTAATGAACAAGTAAAGAAAGTTTTGGGAGAGACGGGATCTCCATCCCAAGTAAGTTGGGATCCCTGGGCAACACGTCCTAAATTGTACATCAAGATTTTTTAATCTGCTGGATTAATGCCTGTAGGTGTTTGGTGAGGATTCAGGGGTCACCACTGGGTCCTGGAGAACCTCTGGGCCCAGGGGTCCCCTTCCGCCATCTTGTCCATCATAACCAGGGAGTCCTCTTTCACCGTCATTTCCATCACGGACAGGGGGTCCTTTTTCACCTTCACGTCCATCATAACCAGGAGGTCCACGCTCACCAGGCCATCCTTAAAACTTGGAGTTTTAGAAACTATTCTGGCCTTCCCTTAGTTCATAGATCATTTCCTCCAAGGTTTGAAGGCGTTTATTGACATAGGTGATTAAGTTATCAAAATCTGAGCGTACTTCGAGGGTATAATATAAAACTTGGTTATTGATAATAGCCTCTAGTTGGTCAAAATGAGAATTGAGTTCTATCCAAATGAAACTCATGATTCCCTGATCCAAGCGGGTGAGCACATCTTGGATCTCATTAGTAATCTGCTGATTTTCTACAATTGCGTTTTGGTTTTCATAGCCAACTTGAGAGGCAAATTGATAGAATTGGATGAGCTGCAAGTGGATGGTTAGTAATAGCTGAAAGTGGCGGAGTAATTACTGATTATGAAACCCCGCTACTTGAAGTAAATGGTATAAAGTGGGATGGACAAAGTGATGAAGATAGCATTCCATATGGCCAGCTCTGACTTGTTCTATATCAAGTGAAGAACTTTGAACTAAGTTCATCATTTGGGCTGGCATGGCAAGAGCTCTCCTTTTATTAGCTCAGCCTCCAGGAATGAAAGCCCCAGATAAAATGAACTGGATAGATTCAGCAAAGTTGGAGAGATGTAAGCTATATTGTTTGACAGATGGAGCATGGAGGATCACTTCCATAGAAGGAGGGAAGAGAATATTGCAGTTAGTCGCAGTATTGCCAACATGCATATTGATTTCACAGTTTCTGAGACGGGCAGTTTCATGATCTGAGGAGATTCTGAAACTGAATTATTGTTGTCCACTTTTGCTCTTAATTATTTTTATATTAGTCACTGTGAACTTGGGGTGCAGCCTGGCAGGGAGCACCAGTTTTGTTGGGATCCTGGGTTGATGCCACAGATTCTTTGTTATTTTTGTTGGGCCAGTGACCCAAAGCTCAAGGGTGCTGGATTCTTACCTTGGTTGCATCTCCTCGTCAAGAAGTCTTAATAAACCATACTAAGTCTGGTATGGTAAATTTCAATTTAAATACAGTTTTCACTTGAGATTGTAGAGTGAAAGGAAAAAGCATATTGTTTATTTATGTATTGCAAACTATAGATGGGAAAGCAGGAAGGTTTTTCAGAAGAATCTAAACCCGCCCAAGCCTAGATCTAAATATTTTAATCAATAGAGGCTTTGAGAAAAGCACTATTATCCTGATTGATCCACTCATGCTCGCCTCATATCTCAGATTTGAACCTTAATAGCAGATTCAGCTTTTTGATCAGTTTAGGATCGATTCCCATTATCCAACATATCCAAATTGGTTATTCAGATGAGAATCCCAACAGTCAACAGGGTCAGACATTGTGCGATTTGCAGGGATATGATATTGCCCATCTATTGTCCACCACATGAGATAGATCACTCAAGGTGGCAAGAGGAATGACTTCCAGCTTCTTCACTTTTTTTTGCCTAAAATTGGAAATTTTTCCAAGTCTAGCCGCAGGGTTTGTTACTAAGGCTTACAGAGGGCAGCAACTTCTGAGAGACGGATGGTGAGCTTCTTGAAGAAGATACATGTCCCAAGGAAGCTGTGTAACTCTTAGAGAGATAAGGGAGTAGCCCAATTGTGGATGGCTGCTTCCTTATCTGGGGCAATAATGTAGTCATGAGAAAAGATAATATTTCCTAGGAACTCTACTTTGGGTTGAAAGAACTTGCACTTGATAGCTTTGATAGTAAGGTTTTCTTGTGCCAGTTGCTCCATGACAGATACAAGGTTTCAAAATGAGATTCTGCATCTTAAGAGAAGACCAGTATGTCAGTCATGTATTCTATTGCGCAGATATTCACAAGTATTCCAGGTTAGTGCCAATAAACCTTTTGAAAACGGGCAGGAGCGTTTACTAAACCAAATGGCATGCCCCCAAGAAGGTAGATGCCTTTTTGAGTATAGAAAGAGGTTAACCACTCTTGGCCTTCCATAATACGGATCTAGTTGAAGGCGTGAAGGCAATCCATCTTGCTGATACCTAGAATTTACATAGCGGGCGATCTGCTGCTCTAGGAGGAAATGATGGGGGCCTGGTACTGTACCGTTGTTCAGATTGGCATAATCAACATAGGGACGGAGGGAACCATCTGAAAACAATCCACAAATAGAAGGGAGAACAAATGTGAAGATTTTTGAAGATTTGACTCTAAGAGAGCATACCTTCAATCCAAACATCCAAAACTGTCTCCTATCTAAAGGACAAGGGGATGATGGGAGAGGATATCTTGACGAGATCAACTTCAACTTGAACTCAAAGTCAAATTTTATGTGCTCAGGCAGTGGGTGGCCTTAGAGGTATCAATAATATCCTCATAACCCTGATGCACTCAGGAAGGGTAAGCGTAGTAGCAGGGGTGACAGTCAGTTACATAGAGGCTAGACCTAATTTAAGGGAGGTGCCCATCTTTTTGGGAGCGCCATGGCAGTTATATCCAGATAAGGGATGGTATTTGTCATGATTCTGATATGACTGTACAATAAGCCTTAAGTCATTATATAAGAATGGGTTGAATCCGCATATAATGAGTGTGAGCTATGATTATTTGAGCGCCTTAGGATGAGGCAATAATGGGTTGGAAAGGATATTGAATCGCCTCCAAATCAGGCAATAAGGTGATGTCAACAAATGACAAATAATGAGGTATCAACATAACATAAATATTAAGTGGATATCCTCAAACTAGCAGATCGTGAATTTAATAAATGATGAACTCTCTGAAACCAATGAATATAAGGAGGAACAAATAGTCTAAGCAAAAGAGTCGGAATCAACTGATGTTGCTGTAATATATGTTAGAGAAGATTGAAAGGGTAGGTTGTTAATAGTTTAGAGGAAAGGACCAGCGTTAATCCATTAAAAGTAATAAATAAAATGAAGAAGTGTTATTGAAGCAATTGCTCCATATTTATTAAAAGTTTATACATTGTTTTGAGGATGAAAATCTTCATATCATCAGCCCTATTGTTCAGTGGAAGCAACCCTGTGCAAAGAACCCTCGGCGTATCTCTGATATATCGCCAAGTTGATAACAGTGGTGCTCACTATAGGGGGCTCATTGATCAATCACTAAAATAGTTAAAATTCTTAAGTTGCCAGCCATGTTATATCCGGTGTGCTTTGACAGGGATCTGTATGACACCCTGCACCAGTAAAAGATGTGGAACTCAAACTCGCCTTAGACGCTGTTCTCAAAAGGCAGGATGATCTTCTTAAGGAGCTTTTTATTGATAAGCTTCTTCCGTTTGATCATGATGGGAACATCCATGGGTTATTTATGAGGTTTAAATTTGCAGTAGAAGGAGCTTCAGACCAGTGGAAAGCAAAATTGTTAATATCCACCATGAATGTCAAAAGCGCTGACCAAGTTACTTGCTATCTTCCTAACAGTTATGTTACATACCAGGAAGTGAGGGATACTATGCTGCGGTTGTTTGGGGGTACTGAGCAGATGTTGCAGTAGAAAGCATAGCTCTTGACCATTGTGTTTAAACATAATGAGATCCTCACCATATTTGATGATCAATTTATGGTAGAATTTCATGTGTTACTTGGGGAAGGGACTTTATCCAAATCTGACATATGCATAGTGATGGCCTTCACAGTGAAGTCATACCACAAACTTTACAATGTCATGGCTCCATATTTAGAGGATGACGTACCCTTGCTTAAAATACTTAAATTTTATGCTGTTTATTCATTACTCTTCCTCCATGCAATACAAAGAGGAAACCTATCACCTCCGCTGCCAGACTATCTTATCTGGGGGAATTATCCTGCCCTGTTCATCATCCGTTTAGTAACCCCCAGCCTTATTATCATTAAGCGCCTCATTCTCAACCAAGTTGCCATCAGCAGTTCAACTATCAGTTGAGGGCTGTTTACACTGATCAAAACCAGTCCAACTTTTGGTGTGGCACATCTTACAACAATCAAGGACGCTATCCCTATGGGAGCAATTGTTTTGAGTGTGGTCGCTCTGGGCACCTGGAAAGACGTTGCCCCAATTATTAGGTCCATTATCTATCACAGGATCAGTACAATCAGGAAAAAGTTAGAGCGGAGTAGAGACAGGAATTCCTTCCTCCACAATCCTGACTCAAAACGTCCCACCTGAACCTATCCCCATATATTCAGCGGAAGTCCATAAGTAAAATGTGTCATTCCTATATCAGAAGACGATTGGAGGGGTGAATGTACTGACATGAGCGCAAATCAAGGACATGGTGGAAGAAGGACCCCAAGAGCAACCATAGCCTTATGCCTGACAAATGTTTGACCAAATTTCTACATATGAACCGGATCCATCTGCTGATGCATCTCTCTTAAAAGGGGTAAATGCTGCCCTCCCTGTGGACACTATTGTTAAATAGTACACTAAAGTTGGGTAGGGTGTTATGAGCTTCCAGGGGGAAAGAGATCCGTTAAATGTCTACGTTGTAAACAAACAGAATTCATTTTACTCTGAATGTAAATACTGTGACATTGTCATAGCAAAAACCTGTTTCCGCGCTATGATTGATATGGACAACCCAGTTAACATAGTATCCACAAAGTTGGTGGCGAAGTTGGCACTAAAGCTTGACGTGGAACATCATATAGTGTATGGGACTGCAGGTGCAGAAATCACAGTCTCTGAGGGAGCGTACATCATGCTACCCCTGCAGTTTGGGTCAATTGTCATTGCAGCACCAGCGATAGTACTACCACACAATTTTTATGGCATGTTAATTGAAGCCGCTTTTATGTGACACTTTGGGGCTGTTTTTAATATGACGGCGGAGACCTTAAAAATTCTGGGACAGCGGATCTCAATCTACTTTACCTCCAGTGGAGTACCAAAGGATATGGTGCATATGGTTCATATTAACCTTGTATATGGTGATGGGGTGATTCCGGTTTGTTACCATTGATTAAAGAGAAAGACTAAGCCCTTACTCATCATATATATGAATATCAAGGGCTACCGCTTAGAGCTGATGACCTTATATCTATCACCCCTGGACATCAAGTAATAGTGAACACTGAGTTAGAGTTGCAAGCCAGATGGGCTTTATGGGGAGGTCATTGGTACCTATCAGCAATTGTGGTTTGAGCCCCACGTGGCCCAGGCATTATACTCCCAGGACATGGGAGATCAAAGTCTTGGTAGCAAATTTCCAGAACAAACCAGTGCGAATCTGCTAGAACCAAATAGTGGCTTATTTACATTTGATCCCAGTTGAGAAGGTCCTCTGGGTTCATGAGTTTGGATCTCTGGATGAATTTGGTTTGCCCATCAAACTGAAGCTCGGCGTAATGGCAGTTGTACCACATGAAAATTTAATGGGATTATTGGAAGACAAGAAATTTCAGGCGGAAGCTTTATTTTAAAAATAATGGAAATATTTAGTGTCCAAGATCATGATTTAAGGTGCGCACAGGGGTGGTCCATCATTTGGACACTGGGGATCATCCTCCCATCAGGTCATAGTCAATTTGCCAATAAAGAGTAACTGAAGAAGTATTTACTGAGTAATTGAAAAGCTTCTTGAGCAAGGGATGCACAAACTGTCAAAGAGTATGTTGGCTTCGCCCATTCTTATTGTAAAATAGAAGGATGTCACCAATTGGGTAGTTGTAGACTACCAAAAGCTTAATAGCTTCACCAAGAAGGACTCATATCCTTTTCCATGGATCAATGATATACTGGATCAGCTAGGCGGAGCCTGGTACTTCTCAGTGATGGACTTGATACTAGTTCTTGACAAATTGAGCTGCCCGTGGCAGAACAGGAGAAATGAGCCATTATCACATCCATGGGGCTTTTTAACCAACCCATATGCCTCAAGGTTTATTTAACGCCCTAGCTACGTTCCAGCGGGCCATGGATACCATTCTAGGCGACCTGAAGCTGTAATGCGTCTTTGTGTATCTTGATGACATCAATGTATTCTCCCACATATTTTATGAGCACCTTACACAACTGAAAGAGGTATTCCGCTGGTTGGCTAAGGACAACATTAAGATTAAGCCCCAGAAATTCCACTTTTTCAAGTACCAGCTGGAGTACCTTTAGTTTGTGGTAGATGCAACAGGGCTAAAACCTCAACCTGCTAAGGTGAAGGCAATCTAGAAGATGACTATACCCACCAGTAAGCGTGACATCCAGGTGTTTTTGGGGAAGGTCAGTTACTACTTCCGTTTTATACCCAACTTCAGCTGTATTGGAGGTCCACTGTTTGAGTTATCAAAAAAGGATACCGCATTTGAATAGATGGAACGCTTTCAACACTCCTTAGATACACTTTGGATGACGTTGATCAAAGTGCCAATGCTTTGCTACCCAAACTTAAAAAGAAATTTATTTTACTAATGGATGCATCAAATTCCGCTGTTGGGGCAGTTTTGTCCCAAAAAGATGACGAAGGGGAGGAGCACCCAGCGACGTACTGCAGTTGAATCCTGAATTGTCTCAAACGTAATTACACCATGACTGAGTGGGAATGCTTAGCGGTGATCTACGCTTTTAAGCAATTCAGAGTATATTTGGATGGCATAAAGTTCAAAGTTATAACGTATCATGCTGTTACGCTGGTTGCAGAGCCTTAAAGAGCCTGAGTGGCGTCTAGCCCGGTGGGACCTTAAGCTGCAGGCTTATGATTTCAAGACTCTTCATTGACTGGGAGCCAAACACCAGAATGCAGACTGCCTGTTAAGATTCCCCACAATTGCAGTTACAGAGGATCAAAGCAACATCATATATGATAGGATGCTCAGCGAAAATATGTTTATGAGCCGCCACAAGTCATAAAGATATTAAATAAAATGCGAGCCTATACCTTCCAGCAGAACGGTGAGTTGTACAAGTGGATTGGAGATTCAACAGCAAACTTCCCATAACCCTCAGAATGGCCTAACATTATCATGAGTGCACATAGGGTAGATGAACATGTTGTATGCAAAGGATGTTGGAATTGTTACATCCTCATTATTATTGGAGAATGAACTTTGACGTGCTGGAAATAATAACCTTCTGCCACCAGTGACAAGTGGAAAAGCCGCTCTGCCAGAAAACGTCCTACCAGTTAGTGAAACCACATTTTGCTTGGCATACGGCTTCCATTGATAATGTTGACCCTCTGCCAACTGGAGCTAACCGTTCCAAATAAATTCTGGTGGCAATTGCTTACTTGACCAGATGGGTTGAGGTGTGGGCGATACAGTATCTGGGGGTGGTCACAGTTGCCAAGTTCATAATGGAATGTATTGTCCAGCAACACAGCTTTCCTCAGTTTCTCCTTACCAATAACAGAACTAGTTTCACTTCCCACATCCTCCCAAAGCTAAATGAGCTGATGGCCATCCATGGGGTTCTGACATCCCCATACCACCTAAGTCCAATGGAATGATTGAACAGGTCAATGGGACTTTAGTGAACATACTCGGTAAATTAGTAGCAGATTGACCCCCAGATTGGAGTTCCCTTCTTTTCACCACTGACTTCGCCTAAAAATATAGTTATTATTCTTCCACAGGCAAGAGCCCCTTCAAATTACTGTATTGATGACACCCTGCTCTTCTGTGCTGCTATACGCCTGTGCAGAAGATACTGGTGGAATGGATCCTCAACGTTATTTGATGACCCTAGCTGACACATTAATCAAATTGAAAACTGAAGTGTACTTGTTCATATTAGCCAAAAAGATTAAATATCAAGCTGCCTATCAGGTATGACATAGCGGGTTAGCCCAGTTCAAAGATTGGGACATGGTTATACTACATGACCAACGCTGGTTTGGGCAGAAGCACAAGTTGGCTAGTATCTAAATTAAGCCATACAAAATCATTAGGAAAACAGGTGTCAATGCCTATACCATCAAGGACCCCGTGAGCGGTCAGATTATCAACTGAGTGCATAAAAAGTTATTCTGGGCGTATAAGCGATAGGAGCCTTATTGTCCATTAAATTGGGGGGATTATACCATAATTCTGATATGAATGGTCAATAAGCCCTAAATTATTATGGCGGAATGGGTTGAATACGCTGATCATGATTATGAGTTACGATTATTCAAGCGCCTTAGGATGAGGCGATATTGGGTTGGAAAGGATATTGAATTGCCTCCAAATCATGATATAAGGTGATATTGACAAAATAATGAATAATGAGATGTTGACATATGATGAATATTGAGTGGATCACCTCCATCTAGGGCAATCGTGAATTTGATAAATGATGACCTCAGCTGGAACTGCTGATGATATGGCGGAAAAAATAGTCTAATAAAAAGGGTCAGAATCAACTGAGGTCACTGGGATATCAGTGATATGAGAAGATTGAAAGGGGAGGTTGTCAATAGTTTATAGGAAGTGGACCAGTGAGGATCCACTAAAAGTAATAAGTAAAATAGAAATATTATTGGTACAATTGCTCCATATATATTAAAAGCTCATTCATTTATCATGGATGAAAATCTTCATAATATTAGTCCTATTTCTCAGTGGGCGTAACCCTGTACAGAAAACCCTTGACGTATCTCTGATATACTTTCAAAATTATAACAGTAATTGTGGAAAAACTCTCTTTCCGCTTAGTGTAAATTTCTAAGCAAATTTTATGGAAAACAAAGAAAGTAAATTTTGATTGCCTGCTGTAGTTTCTCTCTGATGTCCTCAGATTCCCCGCCAGTTGCTCCAGTGTGGGGCAGCGGAAAAACTCCCCTTGCCTTTTTCCATATGGTGAGAAAACGCACTCAGACTGGCTTGCCCAGTCATACCAAACCCCTGGGATGCTTTTTTCCTCCCAAGGATCTTGATGCCCACCTAACTCATACCCAAGCAGTGCCTTATTGCCCCCTGATGCTCCCCTCAAAGCAACATGCATTTTGGCCTTAGAATTAATTATAGGAAACTTTTCCTTACCACAACCAAGCCATTATTGAAATGGCACAGGAGGTGATGTCTCCATCCAGTTTTATTTTCTGCCCCTATAAGAAGTATTTTGATCTTGGATACACCTGTGAAGCCAACGCCGCCACTGCAGCAAATTTGCCCCTGGTTTTCCAGGGTACCCCTCTCCCCACAATTTGGACCTGGCTCCAAGTGGATGCCACTTTGGTGGTTCAGTTTTCTGGTTTGCCCAACCATCTCCCTCTGCGGTACTCCACCAGGAGCTAATGGTTGGTTAACAGCCTATGGCTACAACACCATCCTACAATTTGTGGTCCAAAATGGTGCCACACACCTTGCTGGCCTTGGGCGTATGCCAGGATCAGCCCTGAATTTAGTAAAATTTCCTTGTCAATTCCCCCTTGCGCCATAATTCCCTCTTCCCCTGACCATCCATTATGGGACCGTGTTGAGGGCGGGCGGATGATCTGTCCATCCTGTTTTGAGTTGGACCACTTGAAATGTAAGTGCCCTTCCTTAGCTGCTTCCAACAGCTCTGATTTTTTGTCTGCTGGCTTCTTTTCTGCTGCCCACCCCACACCAGTTTTGGTATGGGGTACAATCCTAACTTACTCTCCCCCAAAGCCTGTTGCTGCAGCCATGCCTGCAGCCATCAATCAACCTCCTCCTTGCCCCAGTGCCACAAGCGTTCCTCCAATCAAGAGCTGGCTTGGACCCAAGTTCGCTCCCATGTTTCCTAAAACAAACCAATTAAAGGTCAGGCATATGCCAATTCCCCAATTCAATTCAACCAAAATTCTTGGGATCTATTGACTGAAATTGATGAGATTGGGAATATTATTGAAAACCCCACTATCCAACTCAAGCAGTTTTATATATGCTAACCATGATGCTAGGCTACCCCCTCATTTATTCACCCCAGCAAAACGCTGAAACGTTCTGCGGTGACCACCAGCTGGCTGTTGAAGAAACGGCAAAGCCAGATTGTCATCCTCTCCGCAAAGTAGTCACAAATCAGTGGTGATGCTTGCAGGAGGAATCCCTCCTTCCACTATTTCCTCCACAGCCAACAAGCTTCAAAAGAATATGTTGATCAAATATCACAAAGCCACCAATGCTGCCATCCAGCATGTGGCAGTGGTAGCGTGGAATCCAAAAGCCAAGATTACCCATGCCAATATTGCCGCATTTTTAAAGCTCCCTGACGCTTGCATGAAAGCTGAAACAGCTTTGAATGTTTATATTGTCTCTCTTATAGTCAACCACAGTCTTTCTGCCACCCCAATCATCAGAAATTTTTCTTTACATCCCGCTGATGCCCCAACGCCCCTGCTCTCCACTGTAACCTGTGATCTGCTTTAGGGTGAAGATGTTGCCAAGACTGAGCCCCCTCCCCTTCCGCCATGATGGGATAAACGGTTTTCTACTGTCCCACTGGTTGGTTGAGTTCACATTTTGTGTGTCATCCGCTCGTTTTGGGCAGTTCATTCATTTATTTAGTGAGAGTTTATTTTGTTTGCTCTTCAAGATTTGGTAATTTCCGTCTCCTGGTTGGCTTACCTTGGTTAAATAAATTACAGTAGTTGTGACTATTCCAGGATACTTTGCATGCTTAGTGGAGTCCATAATATTGATGAAGATATCAAATTGTCACCAACAGCCAACAACCAAAATAACAAGGTACATGAGGTCTCTAATCTAGGAGAAGCTCATCACAAAGTTTCCATCACCTGCAACAAAAGGGAAAGGTGATAATACATGGTAGCTGGGAATGGCTTGAGACGCAACGCCTTTTAAAAACTGACCAACCCCTAAGGGAAGGTTCAGAGCCTCCGCAAGCTCCTGACAAATAAAGTTTTCAGTAGCGCCAGTGTCCTCTAAAGTGAGCTCTTGGGAATTATTCCCAGAAGATGAGGATTAGCCATGAACAAAAAATATGCAGAGGAGGATTTATTTTCTATGGAGCCAAGGGACAATAAGATAGCTAAAGCCCAGAGGGGGATAGTAGGTGAGAATATCTACAGAGGCTCAACAGAGAATGACTCCACTTTGCCAGTGAGTTGCCCACGGAAGTTGAACGGAGTAGGATAGCTTAACGCTCTATGATAAGCAAAGGGAAGATCCTTATCAAAGGAAGCTATACCAGTAATGACGGTCAAGCTTCTGAAAGGGTCAGCCAAGGCGAGTTTGTCTTCAATTTATCTTTTCATGGTTATCTACCCGTTTTTGGATAGTGTCCTCCAAGAAAGGTAACTCTGGGGTTATTGGAAAGAGCTGTAAAACTGGACCAATAGGGACAACAGGTTGAACAGGGGGTATATGTTTTAAAATGGCACCTGAGGGTCCATAGCTAGAGTAAAACAAATGCTCTGAATCAAGAGAGTTGGACTTACTAACCCCCTCTACTTTTGAGGATAAAAGCGAGGGGTACTCCGTGGAGCACAACGGTGCAGGGCAGTAGTAAGGAGACCACCACCTATGATGGAGGTTTCAGTATCCCCTTCCAATGATCTCACTGCTGGTTCTAAACAGTACTGTAATAGTCCAGTAGGAGGATATCTAAGGGTCAGGTTTGTGGTGTCCACTATAGCTAGGCCCTCAGCACTATAGGTCACAATGGGATATAAAACTTGACTGACGTCAGGTATACCAAGATAGACTCCCTGATAGTGCACAACAGAGATATAATTGTCATATTATAAGATCTGAATTTTCGCAGTATATTTAGGTTTGACAGCGTAGATTTTTGTGATAGCATGGATGCAAGATGGAGCACGTCCCTGATAAGGATGGGGAAGGGATAATTCATATGCCAAGGGCAGAATCATTGTTATCCATGGGGACTTGTGGAAGGACTTTTTAATTGTTCAAGGGGCTAAAGCCTTGATGCTTGTCTTAGAACAGGCGCAAGTACTGCGCCTTAGTGAGGTCTCCTTGGGACAAATAGACAAAGGTGCTATAATTCTCAAAGGTGGCATGGGGAAACTTGTGGGGCTTGACGAATGTTTTAGTGCTGGGAGGGATTACAGGAGGGATCTATTAGTTTCACCAGCAGTAAAAACATTGTTGAGCTCCTACTGGAATCTCATGGAGAAGCAGCTGGAAGAGGAGAACATCAGATAAGTCCTTGCCTTGAGACTTATGGAGAGACTTAAGGTTGGACAACATATTAAAGGTCTCCTTTTTAAATTTTAAGTCGCTAAAGTGGGTTAGGGTTAAGCTGGTAGTGGAAAGTACTACACACTGTATGAGCTTCTTGAGTGAGAGAGCCAAACAACATCCTCATAATACTCTTTAAAGAAGTTAACAACTAAGGCCAGGAGGGATACAAGTACCATCCCAGTGAACAGTCTCAAGAAGAGATAACTTTGAGAGAGTGGGCTGACTCTAGACACCCAACAGGAAAAAAACTCACAACAAAATCTAAGCTTTTCTCAGATAATTTCATGGAAAGTGAAATACAGGAGATTGCAATTCAAAAATGCGCCAAGTAAAAGGTGTTAAAAGAGGTCAAATTTATCAAGAAGGAGAAAGCAACGTCTCAATTATCTCTTTGTTGTTTCCATATAATTTTGTAGCAAAATTCAGGCTAAAATGAAGCAAACAATTAGGGATAAGGGTCCCTGAGAGTTAAAGAGTTGGGTTGGTACTGCGGTGGAAAGCGGAAAGATAAGACGTGGCAGACTTGGCAGATTAGGCCATGGCTTGAGGGGGAGTTTAACGCCAAAGGGAAGGGTCAGACCAGAGCTTGAAGCGGAGTCTGGTAAACATGGTAGGGTTTAACCAGAGTTTTAATTATGAAAATGTGTTCAAATGTAAACGGAAACTTAAGCAAACTATCCTAAAACTTTAATTAATCCTATTCTGGTATCTGAGAAATAAGAGACTTCTCATCTTAGACTTTATATATAGGGAAGTTTACAATAGTTTTGAAATGACTAAAAACCTGATCCATGCCAGAAAAGTTATTGTCTTTTAAGCAAAATTGAAATTTTATGAATTTACCCAAATTCCAAATATTCAGCTTAGCTTGTTCTCAGGATTTTAAAGTCAATTTTGTCAAATATTCTGCCACTATGGTGCTATATATCTCAGCCCTGACTGGCAAAGCAAGAACCAATTTGCAGTCAATGGCCTTAGAGAGGTCATTGGTGTCCCTCAAGGGTTCTGTCATTGGCTCCAGGGGCTTCTTATGCTTGGCTTTAGTAGAGCGTTCTACCTGGGTAAAATGTCACTAACTGTGACAACATGTCCTTGTTTAATAATCTTTTATATATGACACTTTAATATTTTAGAATGTAATTGTATAAATTTTATCATTGAACCAAAAATGCCATATATATATAAAATCATTTTATAATGATGTATATTTATGACATATATGTACTATTGCCACATGTCTTAAGAGAAAAAGACAATCATTATCATATTATATTACTGCTACTCTGGAAAAACAAGTTAGGTATCTTACAGAGTTTTAATTTGCTACCAACACTATCATCTACTCAAATAATATCTTTAACCACACTTTAATTAATACACGAACAAATTTTGCAAGCATATGATGCATGTACAGTCTTATAAGCTAAGAAATTTGTTTTGGTTAAATCCTTGTAATATGGGTGGCTTCAACAAAATCACCTCGTCTTTAATTATTAATAATTTTTATGTGCTTTACAATGTCAAATCTAGTTAAATTGTAAATATTCAGACTACTAGCCTTAGTATGGGGAAGTTGTCAGTTGACATTTAGAGAAAGTAGGTTGATTTTTTCCTTAAAAGGTAGAAAAAAAGAAAATTTAAAAAATAATCATCTATACAAGGCTGAACGTTCAAACTTATATTACACAAAAAATGTTTTATTTATTTAACTGAGGCAAGCCGACCAGGGGACAGGCATTACCGAAAGAAAGAAACGACATGAAACCTGAACAGGGTCAACTCCGTCGAAGAAAGTTTTTCCACCTCCGGATCGGGACTCAAATTTTTCTGGTTACGTCATGGGTAAGGTTTTCGTGTTATTAGACCTACTAACCGCCAATAGCTTCCTTTGGCTGGCACCCCGATCGATGTGCGAAGGGCGGGAATCGAACCCGCAACCTTCAGGTTGGTAGCCGTACGCCCTTACCGACTCGCCTTCCACCCCCACAAAAAATGTTTTATGATTGGTAATGTAGATACTATAAAGGTTTAGTCTTACCTTGACTGAACTAGATTATAAAGGGTTAAAAAGTTTTGGGTGGTAACAAAATTTTGGTTAAAATTATACCAATGGCAAATTGTGTGATTTGCAAACTAGATTTTTTTTCTTGGTTTAACAAAAGAACTTCAAAAATGCATTATATATATAGTCAATAAAAATACATTAAAAGTATGACTAATCAATAAAAAACGCACTAAAAAGTATGAAAAATTGATAAAAAGACGTTTAATTGATAAGTAACCCTTCTTGAAGTTGGCGCCATATTTCAAACTAATTTATAGAACTTCTCTCATTGTACCAATGAGATTATATTATATTGGGTTCATTTGTAAACTGTAAGAAACTAAGAACACACAGTGTTGAGTATATATATTATAAAAATTATGTATATACCTTTTAGTGCGTTTTTGAGTCAGATACACAATCAACATGACAGTGATGATCATTACTACATTGTTTATATGCCTGTTTGTTGATGAAATTAGTATTATTTTATATAACATTTTACAGGATTCAAGTATATTTACATATGGCTAAGTGGCAGGTGGTCATAAGTAATTAATTATTATTTACCTTATCAACTCTATGGAATGCATTTAAGCTGGCTGTTACTATACACCACAGCACATACCAGTACATGAAATCCCTTGCACACACTATCACACTCAAACATATGCAGATTTATGCACAAACTACCAGTGATAAGAGCATCTGTATAATGAATAATCATACAAGACAAAATATTCAAAGCAATCACAAGCAACAAACAATACTGAAAAACTGAGATATCAATAAATAGTACACTAAGATACTGCACTGAGTCCCCCCCCTTGGGTTGGGACCATCTAGTACTAAAAAAAAAGATACTGCACTGAGCTGAGATCCATTTTTACAACATCTAACCTGCAATTTATAAATATTAGAATTACAATTACTCCTTATTGATACCGCACACATGCACTTATACTACACAAGACAGTAAATATATAATGGCAAGCACTGATTTTACTTTGCAGAACTTATAAGATAAACATTACCGCAATAATTTAAATTTTATTTGGGGTGGGCTGACCTGGGGATGATATCGCACAATTTAAGGGAAATTGAAGAAATGGGAAAGGAGTATAAAACTTAGGAAACCTCCATGTGTGGTGTATGATAGGCCAGGAACTCCATGGATCGCCTTGCTATCTGCTATCTCAGTTTAGGCTTTGGTGCGCAATGCCAACATAGTTGTAATCATTTACTATTTAAAGTTCATCTACTGGGATTGGACTTGAGGAGGCAGTGGTAGTGAGCATATACTAAACCACTGGGGTACCCTCCCCTAATACTACTGCAATAAAGTACTATACATCCACACTTGGTTAAGGCTCAAATGCAACATAATAAAAGGCTAAATATAAAATTCAGTTAATTGCAATTCTGCCTTAAGAACTCATATAAGCTAAAAGACTAATAACAACGTGAATTATTAACCAATAAGTTCAGGTATCCTTGAAGTACTTACATCTGTATCTCATGCAGTCTCTTAATAATTTTCTTTAAAAAACATATATATGCATAAACGTGTGTTCTTATTTGCTCACAGTTTACACTTAGATTAATCCAATATAAGCGCTAATTTGTTCACTGGATCATTTATACAGTGTCTTTGGCAAATGATAATTAAATATTTCACTGTATCTGCAATCCAGTGCTATATCACCCCACATGAGGCTTTAGTATTTGTGAGCAAATTTCTATAAGTCAGTTTAAATTATTGCGCCAAGTTAAAAAAGGTTTTTTATTGATTATTCATACTTTTATTGATCAATTCATATTTTTTGGTGCATTTTATACTTATCAATTCATACTTTTTAGTGCATTTTTTATTTTTTATATTTCATAACTTTAGTGCATTTTTGAAGTTAATTATTTTTTTCCAAATTTTATTTTGTTGTTTTATTAGTTCAACAATTAGCTTTGGCTGGGTGGTGGTTGTGTTTTTGGTCAATTTTGATAGGCTCAAAGTTTCAGCTAGATGGTTGATGTTTTAGTTAATTCAATAAATTAAATTGTTTTTGTCTAAGTGTTGATAATTTTATATGGATTTGATAGATTTGATTTTTTATTTATTGGTGACCATCTACAATAGAAAAAATTGATTAGGATCATGAAGTAAACTTTAACCCAAAAAAGTCTGGGTAAAACTGGTGTTGAAAAAATTAGGCTAAAGATCTCATTACAATGCTGCCATTGTGTTATGTGTTAATATAGGATATTATCCAATGAATAAATAAACCAAAAATCACCAAACTTGGCTCAAGTATGTTATATTTTTGGGAATGTTATTAGCTACTGTTTAAAAGTCACTATAATTCATATTATCAGTTTATAAATTATTTAAAAATAAATGTTTAGAATGGTAATTATATTTCAAATTGGCTGAGAGATTCTAGGGTTATATAATCCAAAAGTCTCATAGATTTTAATAAGTGGTTTTTAGTCATTTTTATTTTATAAAGTTCAACATTCTTTTGGCTAATTAATTGTTGTTTTTGTGTGATTTAATAGGCTCAATGGTTGCAGTCAAGTTATTGATGGTTTAGTTATGCCATTAGGCTTAATTGATTCAACTAAGTTGTTGAAGGTTGGAATAATCAATAGGTTTATGGTTTTAAACTTATTGATGGCCATCTATTATAATAACAAAAATAAAATAATTGTTTATACTCATTTAGTAAATTATAAGCCCAAGCAAAGATGAGTGAATTAGCTAGGTTTTTTTAGAAATATAATAATGTCAAAGAGATGCTATATTCTTGCTTTTCTTTCTGATTACTATCACCTTTAGTAAAAGATTTGATTCAAACAGAATAATTTGATAATCTATACCAGGTGGGATGAGCATGATCAGTAAACAAGTACATAATTGGACAAATGGGGTAAAGGGTATTGGTCCTGGATCTGAACTTCCTGAAGGCACCAAGCGCACAGGGTTAAAGGAAAGTAAAAATAAAAAACCTGAGGTGGTGCACCTCGCAGGTTTTGTGAGTTTTTTTAGTAAAGTACTTTAATTATAAGGAAGTATCCCACTCACAACTGTTATCATTAGTGGAACATGGGATATGTGTATTCTTGGGCATAGAGATACTGGCAATGTGGGTCAAATTTGGGGAAGCCCAACAAAAACTATTCCCACACATGGTGTACTTGAAAACCCATACTATCCAGAAAAGGTTGGATAGATCTTGGGTTCAAAACAGCAGAAGAAGCAAATGAAGCAGTGAAGGCTATAGTAGTTTTTGACCTTCCCAATGGTCAACATTTGGTATTGACCAAATGCACACGTTGGACAGAATCCAAAGACAGTTTTATAACTTTTGACTTGCTTCAGAATACACTAGCGCGCACAGTAGTTAAACAACCTCTCCAGGAAGGCTTAGAATTCTATGGAGAAATCAAACAATTTGAAATGCAAAGATTCCAGCTGATGCCAACATTTAGCACTAGGAAGGCAATCACAACCATTTCCTCAAACCAGGAGATAGAGGAGGATATCACAAAAATCCCCCACATCAAATCCTTTATTATTGATGGGAAAAAATACTAATTATTTCATGCAACTGTGGAGAGCGCGTCCCCATATGCAACTACTGCCAGGCCTTTGGGCACAAGATTCACGCTTGTCCCATAAAAGAAAGCCCAAGAGAAATGGAAACTTGTGAGGAAGAAATGGGTGACGACTCAGAGTACGCCAAAATCACAGACATCACAAAAGCATTCAATTTGGGAGAATATGGACAATATAAAATAATTGATTCAAATTTCATAAAAAACGAAAAATGGCCATACAAGCTTGCAAGTTGGCCACGGCCAAGGCAAAGGCCTCAGCAAAATCATCCATCTCGCCTGAACAGATCCATGAAGACATGGCTGAACTTGAAACAATGATCCAATCAAATCCCACTGTAAAGTAAACAACCAATCAAAACAGAATAAATTTGGCGGAACCTTATTTGGAAGTAGATGTGGCAAAACAGGGATTTGGCACACCCCCAAAATTGTGGAGTACAACCCAATTGGATGCAAAAATTAACAATGGAATGCGCAAAATAAAAATGTGGCCAATAAGAGCATATAAGTGCACCACAATGATAAATTGAAAACCAGAAAAGGCAGGAGAGGAGCAAAAGCAGCAGTAACAAAAGGGGCAGAATACACCCCAACTCCTACTCATAATTATGCCACCCGTAGCAAATACGTAATGGAGAGTAATGAGGGCAAGGTAGTAGGGCTGGGGGGGCACTGCTAACCGCTCATGAGGCGCATCAGGTGTCTCATTAGAGATAGGGACGCTGAACATAGTGGGACTCAACGCCTCAACGTGTCAGGCCAAGAAATTGAATCTCCTGCAAAACCCACCTGTAGTTATCAAAGAGGTGCAGGAAACCCACTGTCCACAGGGAAAGGAGGAGGCATGAGAAAACATGCTCCTTCCAACAACATTGTTTTGGTTGCAACACTGTGAGGTGATATTACGTGCAAACCAAAACTTTAAATTCATTGATAAAAATTCGTTTTTGAATGGCTGCATACTAGCTGTTATCTCCTCAAGGCACACCAAAGTGCACACAATAGCCAGTGTATGAACCAAACTGTGCAATGGACCATCAAGATTTTTGTAACAGCTCTTACACAAATCCATCTTCCAGCAAACACTTTTGTCATGATAGATATGAATTGCTGGATCAACCCAGACACTGATTGATGGCCATGCACAACGGAGACACTACAAGGGAAAGTGGAACTTCATGTTAAAGGCCACCTTGGGAATATATGATTCATTACCTAAACGGTCACCCCTCCTATAGAACATGACACGCCCACATGTGCACAACGGTGTATCTATCTCTGTCATGGATAGACCTAATACTCGCACCATTAATTCTCCAACACCAAATTCATAAGTTCAAGACTACAAAAATTGAATTTTCTGACCATCAGCTAGTTTTGGTGACCTTCACACCAGCGGAAACAACTATCCAAGCACCCAGATGGTGCAAAATATGCCCAGAAAAGTTAGCTAAATTGGGATTTTAATACTGGGTGGAGGAAATATCTCTAACATGAGATTTTAAAACACCTTTTTGTTCAGATCCATTAATCACCTGGAAAATTCCAAAAAATAACAACACAACAGATTAAACACACAGCGTCAAGAAGATACAGGGCAGCTTTAACCATCATTATACACACCTTTGAAGAAATTAATCACCTGGAAGTAATATCCCACACACAGGATACAGCCCTGGATGGGGATGCAGATGGGCGGAGGTTTCTGCACAATTAAACACCCTGATATGTGAACACCAACATTAAGATGGGGTTCAATATAAAGCAAAAATCCTAAAAGACGGATAAACTTGTTCAAGCTATTTCAATTGATTTCAAGCCCAAAGTATGATAGCCTGAAAACAGGTCTGACAACTGGATAAGTCTATAACAGAAACACCCAAAGAAGTTGCAACCAAAGTACGCAGGGTTTATACAAATTTTCATAAATCTGAACCGGTCAAACCAGCGAAAATTGAAAAATCCTCACAAATTCACATATTGACACCGCAGCTCAAAACAACAACTTAATTAACCTAATATTGCGTGAGGAATTATGGGAAGCAGTACGCGGTGCACCAAGAAGGAAATGCCCCGGACCTGATGGGTTTTCCTATAAATTATATATAAAATAATTTACTAACATATCTAATATTCTTTTAGCTTCTATGAACAAGTGAAGTATGGAAACATGCCTTCTACCTGGAGGCAAGGAAGCATACACTGTCACTATATTTACAAAAGGAGATAGACTAAACCTATCTAGTTGGCGCCCAATCTCCCTAACCAACACTGATACTAATTTATTCACAAAAATTATGGCCAAACGATTAGGGGAAATTGCAACTGATGTGATATCCCCATCACAATATGGATTTGTCCCAAGAAGATCCATGTGGGACAATATTCACACAGTGGCAAAAGACAATTAATTAAAGAATCTGGAGCACTTGTATCTTTAGATCAACAGAAGGCATACGACAGAATGAAATGGACCTATACCAAGGCATGCCTTCAAGAATTCAAACTCTCAAATAGGTTTATAAACTGATGTTGTTCACAGAGTCAGTCACCATGGCTGTGCGCGGAGCAAGTTTTAAACTAACCTAGTTTTTCCACAGAGAGGACTCAAACAAGGGGACCCTCTAAGCCCTCTACTATACAATTTTAGTCTTGATCCCCTAATCCGGTTTACAAACGCCCTTATTAATGTATTAAAGTCTTTGGCTAACCACCACTAAAAATGATGGCTTTCGCTGATGAATGCGTGATGGGTATATCCAACAATCAGGATGCCCAAAGAATTGAGAAAGTAATACAAGAGTACTCATCCATAAGCAATGCATTGCTTAACGCTGAAAAACGGAAATTATACTCCTGGGGAAATATCTGACCCATTGGACGCCATATACCCTGGGTCAACCGACCAATCCAACATCAAGGCTCTTCATAAGACATAGGAGGCGAAGATCAGCAATTACCCCACTCTAACTCCCCTTCACTACCAAGATAACAGCTGGACCTGTCCATCAATTAGGGATATGGTTAGAGGCAGGAGGTTACGTCAACGCCATGTTGAAAAATCAAATTCTAGATTATAAAAAACGCATTGCCTCCTTACATGAACATCAAATAGAACTAACAGGAAGGGTCATGATAGCCAACTCCATGATATTATCAATCATATGGTATACGGCCCATGCAATTTCTTTCTCACCATATTTTTTTAATACAATATACGCCTTAATAAAAGGATGGCTTTGGTCCAACCATAATTCCTCTGAACGTCTTAAAACCCTATTTTCCCTAGGAGGAATGGAGGTATGGGGCTAACTAATTATGTAGAGCAAGCGACCCATATACTAGGATCCTGGATAGCTCAGGTGACTTTTCCAGACCTTCCAGACATACATTGGGCTAGAACAGCAAGATCTAGTTTTACATGAGCACTCCAATTAAAGAACCCAGATCATCCAAACAAATTAATCAAGTATCTGGCTCTCACCCTACAGCTGAAGGATCATATGGAAATCCTGTACACTTTATACGAATACTTATAGCCATGAAAAGAGCAGAGTGGAAAATTTACATATGTGGCCAGATCAGTCACTGAGGACTCCCAAGGCTAAATCACAGACAGGAAGTTAATGGCCAAATAGTCACAGATAATATAATAAGCCAAAATCCGAGTACCATAGCCAGGATTAACTTCCTGGATCATATGGATATACCATACAACCTGGAGACCCAAAGAATAGTCTGGAGATACACACACCATCCACTACTACAACCCAGGATATGAGCACATGTGTTTCGATGCATGAGGAGAGTAAATCACACAGTAGAACAATTAAATGATGCCCACTCCTCATGAAAAATACGTGGCCAATATGGAAGCTAAGTACACCATTTTGAATAATGTTTAACATCAGTAGCTATCTGGAAAGAGGTCATACTCCTATTCCGCCAAGGCAATGGGCAATCATTTAGTTTGGCTAAAACATGTTTGCTCTCAACATGGAGTCGCCTATCCATTCATCCATACGGGAGTTAATAGTAGCAATAGCACTATGGAAAATCCATACTATAGTACTGCAGTCGTTTATAGGAGAAACGCCTACCCTCCAAGAAACCATTAATCGTTTTCACTATCATATATTAGAACATTTCAAAGCATGGTTGTTTGGAAAAACGGCCCCACGCAACAGAAGGACAATCAATACATGGTTCCCCATATGGTTCCTATATTTTGACTCTTTCCTTCACTCATGCTGCATCCAAGGATAAGTCAGCATAAACCCCCTATCGTCCTAAACTTGGTGGTCCTGATGACAACAAGAGGGGCTATGAATCTTCTGGGATGTCTTTAATTATTCACAGTTAATTATTATTTTCCTCACTATATCAGAAGTGTACGTCCCCTGGTCAACCTTCCCCAAATAAACAAAGATGCTAGTTATTTTGAAGATAGCATAGTAATTTATAAATACTTAAAATAGAGTCTACTTAACGTTGAACAATTTAGAACAAATGTGTTACAAAAAGTAAAAGAGACCAAAAGTTAAAACATAAAATATGATAAGAACAAAAACAAAATGAGCTGAAACAAAAAAAACCAAATTACTCCAATTAATCAGGAAGTTGTAACCTCTTAGCCTACCATGATAAAGAAGTGTGTCAGGATGTTCTTCATCAGCATCCACAACATCACTCAACTGTGGGTTGAGTCAGAGAGCAAGGGTATATGTGCAATTTCAAGGCGAGGGTTGATGCTGATAAAGGGGGTTAGCTAGTATGAGTAGGGCCACAAAGATGGCCTTAAGATATTTAGTGAGTTCATGTTTATCCTGGAATTAGTTAACAGGGAGTGATACAAAGAATGAAAGCTGGAATGGGTGAGCTTTGTTTTAGAACTAAAATTAGCCACTGTAATGGAACCTCAGACAGTTTTACTAGCTTTCAGGTGAAGATCAAGGATCTCACCTAACAGTTTGGTAAAATTTAGAATATAATTGTGAGCAGTCTATCTGCCAGCACCATGACTAGTTTTATTACAGCTTTGTAAGGGGTGACAATTAGGTGATGAAAATGCTGTCATTGTGGGATGATGGTTGTTTTGGTATGATTGGTGTTGGTTAATGATAATATAATAGCGATGTGGAGTTGGGCATCAAATCAGAATTACAAAAATGACTGAAGTCAATTGGGTTCTTATGATGAAACAGGTTCACCAGATGCATTAATTTTTGACTTGAGTCCTAAGTATTTCTTACCTTAGTTAAGTCATTGAAATAAGTTGGCTGTTGAGTATAGGGGCTAGGCCTGGATGAAGATTGGGGTCAAGATTCATCCTAACCTTTATAAGGCTGTTGTGGTTTGGTCGCAAGGGGAGCCTGATTGTCTGGCATGGGAACAGTTGTCTTTACTCCTTCTAATCAGGAGATAGGGTATTAAACCCTAGACTTAATAAGTTGCTTGGCTGGTGTTCTCAAATACGTTTACTAAACTTTGAATAATCAATTATCTAATGTCAATGACCAGAACAAGATTGAATGAGAAGAGCCATATGGATAAATACATTAGTTATTAATAATACCAAATTGGACTTCCAGATGTTTCCCTAATTTCCACGCAGTGGCTCCTACCCTCTAAGTTAACTTTTCCCTGTAGTTGGTTACAGCTATACCTTTTGTAAAATTTTTAATCATTGTGCCCATTGCACTCTAATAATAATGATCCTAGCTTGAGGACATCGTAGCTCCATAGCTAGAGAAGTCAGTTATGTATAATCCTAAATTTAAACAGATTAAAGTATCGTTAGTTGATATACTTTTCTTATATTATTGGAAGCCCATATTGGAGTAGATATTTATTATCCCAAGAATCAATCAGATATTAAGTATCATATAGCTTTCTGTACATTATTTAGAAGAATTAGCTCAGTTATGGAACAGATGTTATGCAATTGAAGTCAAAGGAGTTCCAATAAGGAACTTTACCTGTGCAAGAAGTGTGCTTGTCTCATGCACTACATTGTGATTCTCACTACAGAGTCCCCCATTATTTTAAACATTCCAATTAAAAACATGGAGTCTTACGCTGGAGAGGAAGGCAAATGAAATACTAAGCTCTCATTTTTTATTTAAACCCACCTAGTCCTCTCAGTTGGATAACTTAAATAAAGGTAAAGCTATTATACTCGCTTTTAAAGGATTTTTTTCATACACTTTTTCCAGAGCATATCCAGAAGATCAGCCAGATTTTGCTATGAGGGTTCCAGCTCTTTAGTCACAGATTGGATAACCTTAAACCATCCATATTTTATTGCCAACACAGTAGAAGCCCATCTATGGCAAGCCTATAAGAGATTCTGTTGAAAGTTGAGTCAATTGTCGTCCTTTCTGATCAGCATTGAACATCTATGTCAATATAACATGGGGCATTTGCAGCCCACCTTGTGAAGTTATCAAATGACTGTTGTCTGTTACTATACTTTAGTCATAGAAAATAAAGAATAGCAAAAGAAATATGGATATTATGTGTAACCCTCAGGAAGAAACTCGTGCAGCTGTCTGGAAAAAGACCCATTTTGGACCAATAATGGGTGTAAGCCAGTATCCATCCCTCTCATTACCCTGGGCGATTTGACCCATTTGGTAGATGAGAGGTTGGTGATGATGTATCCCTTGAAATTGCGCCACTTCCCCTGCTGCTAACCACCCAGGCGTTATGAAGAATATTTTGGAGATGTGTCAAGAGGTGGCGGTGGTCAGAATCCAGAATCATTGGACGGTTTGTAGCAATTTTCCCCATCAAATGGTTTCTTCCGCTGGTTTGAGTTACACCAGTTTAAGTTCCATGGGTCAAAGATATATGGGTAACTGGAAAGAATAAATTAATATAGTCACTTGCGGGATTTTGAAATTCCCATCCACCATTCTTTTTCATTACTAGTAAAAGGAACCTATCTGACAGGCATGAGCGCAATCAATCCCTTTAATACTAAATGAGACCACCCATATTTGGCCAGGCCTTGAGTGCAACCTACTGACCTCTGGAGGAGTCATCATTATTTGCCCAATAGCAATTATGGCTGAATGCAATTTCTTGCAAAAAATGTTATCTAATCCATCCAAGTAGGTCAGATCTGAACTGAGATTGGCAACAATTTAGGGTGGCGATCCACCACAGCTAAATTGCAAAGGTATTCCTGACAAAATGCATCTGTTTTCCATACTCTATTAAGTGAGCCCTAATGCAGCGGACCCTGACATGTTCCACTGTCGCTCTATTTTCTCACTTCTACTCTTTTGCTTTCAAAAATTAAAAAAACAAATTTATTTGTGAGTTTAAAAAAGTCTACTAGATATTTAGTGGCTAAGTTTTATTAGACTCCTGGCTATTACTCATAGTTTCCCTATTCTCTTTGCATTCCACAATATAGATGGCTGTACCAGAGGTTTTCAGGATGTTGTTTTTGGTGGTAAATCATCTTGATTTCCAGAACTGATATATTATTATCAGCATGCTTCATGGCATAATGAAGTGACCCAATCTTTCTCCACCTTTCTCTGTAGGTGGAGTGCTGCGTTGGTTTTGTGTTATGAATGGAAGGTCCAAAATTTGGTTTAGCGGGATGTGTTGATAGGATGTCCCATTCTTTCAATCAGTTTTTATGCCGTGGGTAGGGAGTATATCCTGACCCAAACAACGGTAGGGTTTCCTCCCATCTCAAGTGTAAGGAGTCATGATCTATCTTTCTCATCACGTCTTATCCAGTTCATATGAGTCACAAGAAGTAATGTGTTGTTTGTTCCTGCTCCCTAATCTCTTCACTTAACCTCTGTTTTGTGTTCATGATAAAGTAGGCTTGAAGTCAATTTAGATGCCTCTGGGAAGAAGATACTCTTGAATATTTTTGTGCCCTTGTGGTCTGACGGATATAAGGTGGTTGAGGTTGTTAAGTTGGCTGGAACCATGCTTCCTCCTCTTGAGGATGGTCTGGTGGATGAGCTTGTAATAACTTTTGCACCAGTTATGTATCACGAAATTGCTAATAAAAACATGCTTATTTTTATTCCCTGTTAAAACTCAATTATGATCCCATCTAATATCCTTCAAGGCTCACTTGGATACAGAAGCGGCCACAATTTTATAGATTGAAGGTTGCACAGGATTTGGACCTAATTCTTGAAGCATATTTCCTGGTTTTAAGTGCTTTTTTGGCTTTGATGACTTGCTATACAGTGAGATGGCCCATAGTAACCTTGGTGCATGCGTTTGGCTTCTGTGACCAGTTTACTCATGTCAGATTTGTTAGATCCTGTTATCCTTAAGGTTAGTTGTTATCAGTGTCAACAAATTAGTATTAACCTAGCTAATTTTTTGTCTTTTTTGAATCCTTACACGTATGAATAATTTTCACTTGCTGATACCTTTTTCCCTGCCATAGCGGCAAGCCAATTGTGTAAACTATTTCTCCAACTTATTTGACTCCAGATTTTCTTTCTAGCTTGGAGAAGTACAAGGATATTTTCAATATAAAGGCCAATCGTCTTCCTTACTACTATAAGTATGATCTGGCCTTCCAGATGACAAACACTGTAATCGAAATCATCTTTCCTCTGTACCCCTACAGAGGAAAAGATTATACTTTGGAGGTGTGGGGGATGACATGCTCCAGAAGGGGTAGATTTTCTAGAAACTCTCTCCCATCGCATCCCTTATCATTTTTGCTTAAAAAGGCTGATGGTATGCTGCGCCCGTGCATGTACTATGAACACGTGAATAAAATCACTGTGCATGATTCAATCAGATACAGGCTTACTTTTGTATAAAGCCCATAGTTAAAGGCGGTATCTTTAAAGCAAATTAGGTGAAAATTATAAAATTTTTCTTACTACAAGTCTTAACCTACTTAATAAGGTTCATAGATCTTGAGAGAACTTCTTAATAAAAATAAATAATAGTAAGGAAATTTTATTTATGTGAAGAGATAAATGGTACTTTAATAAGTACCAGAAAAGAATCAAGAATAATGTATTTAAAGGGAATATTTAAGATTATAAAAGATTGCGCATACCACGTGTTGCACCATGTGTGAAGTTAGTAGAAGATTCAGGAATGTTTAAGGTGATGGCACAGTTCAGGTTCAGTGTTAGAGTAATTCAGTATTCATCATATGTTGAGAGTTTTTATTCTCAATAATAGTTAACCCATTAGTGTGCCAGGACAAACAATATGAAGACTGCTGGCCCTTACTCTTTCAAAACCACTGGCAACCTTCCCATACAAATTTGCAAGGCAACCCACCAACCCAGCAGACTAACAACTTCTTCTTCTGAGGCTTGACCACTTGTTTTGGCTCAGAGGTCCTCTTTGGTACTTAAAAACTATTGTGGTACAGCGGTCTCTATTGACTCCCTCAGGGTTTCTCCACTTCAACACTTCCAGTTCATCATTGTTGCTGCTAGTTTCTAAGTTCCTGCAGGGTTTCCATCTAAGTCAATGTTGGGAATTAATTGCGTCGACCACTCCATATATTTTAACCCAGCACCTAACCTCTAGGGATCTTGAGTACCACTTCTATCAGATAAGAAAAACTCCGTTAACTGAAAACAGAATAAATGTAGGCAAACAAAAGATAAGCTTTTATTAAGATTGAGATCAAACTATTTAAAGGCATTTCTTACCTGTCCACATTATTGGCATTTATTGCTGGCATTGTCAGCATTCACTTGTGATTCTCCCTGATTAGCATTTGGCTGCCTAAACTGGTGATACTCGTCATCCTTGAATGTCCATGACTACATCAATCCTCAATTCATTATAATCTGAATAATAAAATATATTGACATCATTGGCATAAGTCACTGGTGTCAAAAATTAAACTAAAATTCTGCCAGAGATTATTCTTGATACCCCTGTGAAGTCAAAAAAGATTTTTACTTATTTAATTATTATTAATTGGTTTGGCATTCTTGACATAAGTTGACAGTGTCAAAGTTTACTAAAGCTCTATTAGAGATCCTTTCCCAATACTTTTGATGTTGAATCTAAGCAATTTGCCATCTTAATTGATAATATTAATTATCTCAAAATCCTCAACCTCAATCACTGGTGTTGAGACCCACCAATATCCTATTGTGGACAATCTTCTGATATTTTATTAATTCTGCAGATTAAGACAGCTCAAATCAACCGAATGTGGAGCACAAATTGGGGCATTATCAATATGTATAAACTTGAAAATAGTAATAGATTGTCAATCATCCTTGATTAACGAGTACACTAATTTTGTTAACATGTGAGGAATATCACCTAGTTAAAAGCCCAACATCATGAAAGATGCACTGAGAGCGATATTGGTGACACAGTAAAGTTGTTACCACCATCTAACTTTAGAAAACCAATAGGCTTAAAGTATAATGTGACATAATGGGAAATAAAAAAGTAGATGTTAAATATACTTCTTAGGCTAAATATTAAGCTGATATTAAGTTGTTTCGAAAATTTTCCCTATTTTATTGACCAATGGAGCACTAATTTGGGCGATTATATAGAACTCTTGGGTTGTAAATTTGGCGTTATTATAAAAAATTATTTGGTGATTAAAAATTTTGTTATTGTTAAT
Organism: Massospora cicadina; assembly: GCA_022478985.1. NCBI lineage: Eukaryota > Fungi > Entomophthoromycota > Entomophthoromycetes > Entomophthorales > Entomophthoraceae > Massospora > Massospora cicadina. The sequence continues at coordinate 47,565 of JAKSZP010017471.1, forward strand.
CTTGAGCCTTAGGCCTGAGAAAATTTTTAAAATTAATGATGATGATTTTAGGCATTTGGCCCGAGATTGAGTTGAAAAAATAAATAAATATAGTGTTTGTTGTGACTTAAGCTCAAGAAAGTATTGATCAATAAATAAAGAATTTTGATTAAGTGTCTTAGGCCTGAGTAAGCACTGAACAACATCTAAATGATGTTTTAAGCCTTAAGATAAATGAAATGATGATTGACAATCAAATGGTAATGTTTTCAAGCCATAGGCCAATAGAGAGTCAAACAATAATTATTATAACCATAGTAAGCCAAAGTTGAGGGAGACTAAAATAAAATTTGAAACCATAAGTCAAGGCTTCACCTAACTTAGAGAAGTGCGGGAAAGAGCCCACTCAAAGCCAAAACTGGGGAAAAATGATTTTGCCAGAGTTGGCTAACCTTGATTGAGTTTTAAGCCTTTCAGAGTTAAGTTAAGTGTAATAAATGAAGGCATCAGGGTTGGATGGAAGTTCACCAAGGCAATTAGTAAAGGTGAACTTTGATAAAGAGGCACTATTTTGGAAAGTTGGCATTGAGTGTTTAAATGCCCAAAATAGTTGGTGGAGCTAGCTTGAAGATTTAGGACTCAGAGTACAGAGGAGTTCAGGCAAATTTCTACCATTACTGGAGGATGGGAGCAGCGATTAATAGAGGGGTGCTGGAGCAAAAACAGCAGAAAGGCAGAATAAAACAACCAAATTGATATCTCAAACTGACCGGGCAGTTGAATCCAAAAGCTGTTTCATGGAATGAGAAAATGACTTTTTACATGGAGAAACCTCAGCTTTCTCTTTGAGAACTCCAAGTGAAATAATATAGTCATGAGAAATCCTGATGTTGGAGCAAATAATCATCCTATTGCTGTCAATATCAAGGGAAAATACAGGTAATAGACAGTTGGCACATCAAATATGGATTTAGTTAGGCAAGAACCCCCTGGACATGGTCAGCTTTGGAGACTTCACCTTGAGCTGCCACATGTAGCTTCTTGGCCTTACTGATGGTGGCCTCAAACTGGGACTCCTCCTGAGGAGTGTGGAAAATAAGGCGTTTAATCTCATTAAGCAGTGATTAAATTTGGCGTTGCACCCTTTGAAGATAGGGGAGTGGTTGACGAGATGCAGTAAGAATATTTAAAAGTTGACCACCACAAATACTGGAAGGGTGGTGCAGAGAGCAACTGGTATTTCAGGCGGGACTTTCTTAAGCATGAGGGCATAAATATGTTGGATATGGCCTCGCTTTGATTCAATATTGGTTGGGAGATCCATATTTGACCTTAATTACTGGATGGGAATTTACTGCATCACCAAGCAAGTATGAACTTTAAAACTAGAGGCGTCAGGTGGCCAAATCCAAGTAAGAGTACCACAGTGAAGGTAAGTTATTTTAGTTGCTTGGATTGACAAACTCATCAAGGATAAGAAATTCAGAGAATAATTTCAATTAAATATAGACAGATGGTCAGGTGGAAACTTCTTAAACTCATCAGGATCTGATGGAGTAAGGTTGAATACTTTTTACACACAGGAAAGCCTAAAATATTAGTAAAGTAAAAGTTATAAAGTAAAGCTCTAGTAATACGATTGATAAAGGGGTGAAAATGGGTTTTATTGGCTCTGATTTTGGGGTCAAAGCAATAAGGAACTTTGGCATGGGAGATGGAGAAAGTGCCAAAGTACTTATAACAACTGCCCTGATTTCATTAGTGGGACATTGAGGAGTGTCAATGCAGGAGAATAGAGAGAACACTGAGGCACTTATGATGTCTGTTTTATTGTTGAAACAGCAAGAAATCTCAGCCAGTTAAATGATATGGGAGTCAAGGCTTTGGGCTTGGGTGTTCCATTTTCAATATTGGAACAATTAAGGGCTCTTGGCACAGGAAAATCGAAAAGGATGTGAAGGCAGTTAGTGTTTTAAAATTGGCGGTATTCAAGAGATACACTGAAGGTTTTTTGCACAGGGTTCAACCCACTGAGCAATTAGAACCAACATGTGATAATCGTCTCCCTGGAAATAACAATATGAATTGAAAGAAATATGGATCACTTGCTCCCACAATGTGGGATACGCCAATAGATGCCACAAATAATATATTAAAGTGAGCTATTTACTTTTTAATAAAAGTATAAAATAACACTTATTAAAGTTTTTTATGTTTTTTATTATTCAGGCAGGGCAAAACCAGGAAAGGTCCCTTTCTCAATACTAGCTTTTCATATTTAAACTAGTTTGAATTTTGAGACCAGGGGTATTTGAGGCAAAAGAATGCAAAGCTCAGTTATCTAAATTAGGAAATATAGGCTTTTGGCCTATCAGATCGAAGATAAAATTTTTTTGGAGGCAAAACTGACCCATGCGGTAACAATTTGATGAATTGTATTCAATCACCAGCAAGTAAAATCTTTTCACCTCAGCGGTGGTCAAACTCATGTGGTAATGATTGGTTAATTTCTACCCTATCATCATCAAGTAAAATCTTTGCACCTCAGTGGTGGTTAGACTCAGATGGTAATGATTGGCTAATTTGATGGTGGTTGGAATTGGATGGTAATGATTGGCTAATTTTTACCCTATCATCCTTTAGTAAAATCTTTGCACCTCGGCGGTGGTTAGACTTGGATGGTAATGATTGGTTAACTCGTACTCAATCATTGATGGGTAAAATCTTCTCCCCTCGCGGAGGTTCAGATCCATGTGATACTGAACACCTCAGATTTGGCTGAGAAGTTGGAATAATCCTATTATTAGTATTTACCTTTTTAAGTCGATTTTTATGATAAACCGTATTTTTCTGATGGTTAGGATTCCACCAACAGTCCGCCAAGGTCTTTTCACCATGGGTACTCATATTATTGATTTCCATAATATTACTTGTTGATCAGGCAGGAGATGGGCCAATCATATTAGCAGATTTGGGAGCACTAATTCCTCCAACATTCTTTTTATTTAATTGAAAAGGAGAATGTTTAATATTGCCCCCCTCAAGAATGTTGAGAGGGATGTTGCGGTTATGGTAATATAGTACCTTATTAGTTGCTTGAGATGTAGAAAGGGGGTGCGGAGCTCATTGGCAGCCTGCCCTATTTTAGTTGCTATTTTTGCAAGGTTGGTGTACATGCAAGAGTAATCCTTCTTGCTGGGCACTGTATTGGCTAGAACTAAAGGGGCTTTGTAATTGAGCAATGATAGGAACCCTTGCTTCATATTGATGATGCCTCCATACTTGATCATTAACTGAGTACCTATAAGCGTATCATAAGCGTTGTTATCCAAAGCCACTGCAGGGGCCAATAGAATGAGCTTCCCGATACAAATGGGAAGGGATGAGTAAGCACCCAGCGTGCAGGTGTTATTAGGACTGGCGGTTCCAAAGTCTTTGTTGTACTAAAAGTCAGGTGCAAGTTTGATCTTTTTCATCAACTTGGAGGAGATTACTTTTACCAAGGAGCCTGTATCTAGGATGGCCATCACCAAAACTTTTTGGATGACCACTTCAACCTTTGTGAGTATCCCCCCAAAAGTGGGCAATAGTGCTAAGACCTCCTTTAGATGGAAATTGGAGGTTAATTTACATGCAGTATCGGGGTAATTTTCCTGGATGGACTTCATGGTATGGCGGTGCTGGATAGGGCGAATAATGTGAGACACCACCTCATCTGCATTGCTAGCAGTATCGATGATGATTGGCTCTCCTAATACTTGGCAGAGATACATCTCTTCAGATATGGTGGCTTCATCTACTCCTCCAGCATTCAAGCGATCAGGAACTTCCACTTCAGCAGGTGCCCCCACAACATAATAGCTGACCTCATCCGTATCCCCCTCAGAGTCATCCCCTGGGGTATTTGTAACACGAGGTAATGGCATAAGTTGTTTAAATGGGTTAGGCACATGAGTTTTGTCAGCATTAGGTGTGCCTTTCCCTATGCTGACATTTCTTTTCCCTGCTCCTGTTCCTCAGCGTCAGCTTTCTTTTCCAGCACATAGCCTCCATGTGTCTGAACTTGTCGCAGTATTCACACTGAGGGCATTCAGGACGTTTTGCTTTGGGGTTTTTCTCTTTAGGGCCCATTATATGAAGGGGCTCCTTCTTGTCTTCAACAGCTAGGGCTCAAGGCTTAGGCTTCGAATCCTCAATGGTTAAAACGCGAGGATGAGTTACTGTTCCTCATGAAACTTTGGGCTTATGGAAACCAGCGACATTAATTAACGCTTCCTTAATGTCTTGAACGGTATGGAAATAGCATTTAATGGAAGTGATGTGCATCACTAGCGATGGGTAAGAAGCCACTCCAGTCAAAACGGCGGCTACAGCATCATCCAAATTCAATATATCTGAAGTTAACAACATCTGTGCTTCCATATAAAATTGTTCTGCAAAGGCAACCACTGATTCTCCTTTTTGGATACTCATATGCATAAAGGCTTGCTTTTTCATGCTTAAAGCTTGTTTTGAGCCGAACGTGTTTATGAGAGCCTCCTTAACTTCAGACCAGGTGCTAAGAGCATCCATATGGGGGACCATCACCTCCTGTGCCATGCGGCCCAAACAGGCAAGGATTTGTTTGGCCTTCTGACGATCAGTCGACCCTTCCATAGCCGCTTCATAAACGTATAAAAATGAGGCAATGCTGCCCTCGCTGGGGATAAACTTGTCTTTAAACGTTGGTTTGAATGAATTGTAGTCATTCCTGGTAAGGGTATGGATAGCTGGAGCTTCTGTTATTGGAGTTTCAGAGCGGTAGCTTAACTGATCAAAGGCTGTGAAAGGCGATCAAACTGATCTTGCATGGCTTCAAGCCGGGTTTCCATTTTAGAGAGGGCTTCTAGAGGCCCAGCTTTGCATAGGCTTAGTTGAGCTTCAATCCCTGATTTAAGAGCTTCAAGATCTTCCACTTGGTTCTCCATTGCAGAGTCTTGAAAACGAAGTTGTGACACCATGGAGCTTAGGTTTAATTGAGCAGTTTCCACGGCTTTCACGCGGTTCTTCAGCTCTTCTTTCATTTGTTTACACCCTTCATCGTCACGAGGGTGTGAGTTTGGGCCTTCTACTCCATCCTTGAGATGTTCATACTTCTGCTTGACCTGCGTTAGTTGACTATATACTTCCTTCAACAGCCCAGGGCTTTCCAGCGAAGCTTTTATCCCTTTTGCTTCGATTTCACATTCAGTCAGGCGACGTGCCAAATATTTGGTATTTCCTAATGAAGCTTTGAGAGCTAGCTCCTTTTCTAGCTGAACAACCTTGGCCGCGAGGGTGGTGATGACGCTAGATGGTTCAAGCAACAGATGACGTTCAAGCTCATCAACACGTGAAAAGGCCTGAATTAACTGCCGCTCCACTACAGCCACATGCTGTTCATATACTTCTTGAAGGGCGGAGTCAGGGGCTGAAAGGTCACGATGTGTTTGCTCAATTTGCTTTTCAAGCTCTTTAGCAAAATCCTCCAACAACGAGCGGGTGCTAGCAGAAGATGCGTTCAGTTTATCCCTAAAGATCTTTATAGCCTCCTCAACAAACTTTATGATCCCAGTGTCCAGAGTAGTAAGTCGGTCATGCAGCTGTATGATGAAGTTGCAATTAGCTTTCACACCAGATCTAACTGCTCCAAGATGTTTGGAGGTCAGTTGGTACAGCTTATTATGAGCTAAATTCAGAGTTGTATGGGTATCTAGGTGTCAATGAAGCTTTTCATGATGGCCAGCTAAGAGATGCATCATATGGACCAAGGCAGGATGAGCAAACTTGCATACATAGGTGGCCAAATTTGTAAGCTGACCATAGGTCTCTGGGAGGACACTAGTCTCATAGAGAAGCAAGTGGCGATCCTCTACCAATGACGCTCATTTACAAGATACAATGTCGCCAGGGTTAAGGATGCCATGAGTAAGGTCTCTCACAGCTTCAGTGGCTGGCCAAGTGATGCGATGAGACTCAGGTATAAATATGTGCTCAAATTGTCCTTTTTCAGATATCAAAGCAGTAGGGCTGTCCATTCGATCATCTCCTTCAGTCTCTTCCCCATTTCGCACCCAATGGGTGACACTCTCCATTTTGTTAATACTTATCAAAGTATCCAGGGGGCTCAACCCCTGTAGTGAGCACCAATTTGTGGGATCCGCCAATGGATGCCACAGATAATATATTAAAGTGAGATGTTTACTTTTTAATAAAAGTATAAAATAACATTTACTAAAGTTTCAATGTTTTTTATTATTCAGGCAGGGCAAAACCAGGAAAGGTCCCTTTCTCAATACTAGCTTTTCCTATTTAAACTAGTTCAAATTTCGAGACCAGGGGTATTAGAGGCAAAAGAATGCAAAGCTCAGTTACCTAAATTAGGAAATATAGGCTTTTGGCCTATCAGATCGAAGATAATTTTTTTGGAGGCAAAACTGACCCATGCGGTAACAATTTGATGAACTGTATCCAATCACCAGCGAGTAAATCTTTTCACCTCAGCGGTGGTCACACTCATGTGGTAATGATTGGTTAATTTCTACCCTATCATTGTCAAGTAAAATCTTTGCACCTTGGCGGTGGTTAGACTCAGATGGTAATTATTGGGTAATTTGATGGTGGTTGAACTTGGATGGTAATGATTGGCTAATTTTTACCCTATCATCCTTGAGTAAAATCTTTGCACCTTGGTGGTGGTTAGACTTGGATGGTAATTATTGGTTAACTTGCACCCAATCGTTGATGGGTGAAATCTTCTCACCTCGCGGAGGTTCAGATCCATGTGATACTGAACACCTCAGATTTGGCTGAGAAGTTGGAATAATCCTATTATTAGTATTTACCTTTGTAAATCAATTTTTATGATAAACCATATTTTTCTGATGGTTAGGATTCCACTGAGAGTCCGCCAAGGTCTTTTCGCCATGGGTACTCATATCATTGATTGCCATAATATTACTTGTTGATCAGGTAGGAAAAGGGCCAATCATAGTAGCAGATTTGGGAGCACTAATTCTTTCAACATTCTTTTTCTTTAATCGAAAAAGAGAATGTCTGACACACAAATCTTCTTTTTTCATATATCTAATACAGTGAATTCTCGCTGTATTGCAAACTCTAAACTACAAACAAAACTCCTCTTCTTAATTATCTCATCTCAACATACTGTAACAACTTTTGATGCTACTGCTTCATGGCTGAGTAATTTAATTCGCCATATCTCATTAATTCAGTCAATTCTTAATTTGTTAATTTCACAATTGCCTAATTTGAGGCAATTCCCCAAAACCCAGTATCACCTCATTTTTAAGGCGCTCAAATTTATATAACTCATATCAAACTCAGCGGATTCCATCCATTCCACCATAACGACTTAGGGCTTATCATCCAGTCATATGGAATTGTGACATTTGGTTTAGCTACTTTATCATCAAAATAGCATGGAACCTCAGCATCAGAAATTGAGAGAGACGCTGTGGCATCTGGTTTGGCTGTTCAACTTCATCATTCAAACAGTAAAGAGACTCAGAATCAAGAAATTAAACAAGCGTGTGGGTGTTTAATTTAGCTTCTATTTGGACTCCATAGATAGCTACTTCTTCTGCTTAATAACCAATTGTGTCTGGATTATCTCAGATCTCATTCATAGTTTCAACATAGAGTGATTCAATAGAATTGTGTTAATAATTGCTTTAATTGATCTGTTTTCAGATCTTCCTCTTCACGCTCAAATATTGAATTATTTAAAGGAGCTATTATAGTCAGATTATTCTATAAGGTAGGCAGAAGTATCCGTTATAGGTTAGAAGTAGATATATTAAGCATCTGTGATCTAAAGGCATGTCATGGATTTGTATTAGTTCTTCAAGAAAAGTGTCTCATATATATCATACCATCTTTTAGCTCCATGAGCGCTTCGTCATCGCTCTTTATTATAACATCAACCTCATCTGCAATCTTGTCTGCAGCATCATAGGCACAGTTTCTAGTTATAAAGAGCCGCTGTATGCTGAATCATATATTACAAATACATTCTAAATTGCAGCTCACCTTCCTACTAATCCTTTCAGTGTCTTGGCTAAAACATAACATAAGTTTGCATGCTTTCTTAATCGCTTTTAAGTTTGGGCTTTATTATGATATCACTAAGTAAACATTCAAAGGTTTTTTGACTGGTGCTTGGTGGAAAAGATGAGTTTCTTATAAATCTCAGATTGGTCTAAAACCATCTCTTCATTTATCTTTGTTTCATTGAAAATCTTGGTGCATCTTGGAGAGGATCTGTCAAGGAGCGCCATTTTTGTTAGCCACAAGGTTTTTCTTAAGTAGCACAAAATCATATCAAAGGCGGCACCTTAAAGCTTGTGAAATTAGGGTAAGGTTGGCAAAAATAATTTTACAACAAGTCTTAACCTACTGAATAAGGTTCAGAGGTCTTAAGAGAACTTCCTATTAAACATAAGTAATAGTAAGGGAAGATTTAATTATTCTAAGAGATAAGAGGTACTTTAAATAGTACCAGAAAAGAATCAAGAATAAGTTATATAAAGGGAATATTCCAGATGATGAAGGATAGGCGCACACCACGTGTTACACCACGCGTGAAGTTAGAAGGAGATTCATAAATGTTGGAGGTGATGGCACAGTCCAGGTTCAGGGTTAGAGTAGTTCAGGATTCATCATGAAAGTCTGGACTGAGAGCGATAATGGTAACACAATTAAGTAGTTACCATTAGCTACCTTTAGGAAACCAATAGGTAGTAAAGTATAATGTGATATAAGGTGAATAAAAAAAGTAGATTTTGAATATACTTCTTGGAATTAATATTAAGCGGATATTAAGTTGGTTTGGGAATATTTCCTTATCTTTTTGCCAGTGGAGAACTGATTAGGGGAAATTTACCAGAAACCGTTGGGTTGTTAACTTGGCGTTACCAAAGAAAATGTTTTTGCTTTAGAAAAGAATGTTGTTGGTGATTTCAGGCCTTTGGACCAAGTAAACATTAACAAAAAAACGATGATGATGCTTTTGTGGCACTAGGCCCAAGTTTGTGTTGATAAAATAAACAATATGATCTTTTGGATTAAATACTGTGAATCAATAAATCAATAATTAAAGAATATTACCATTTAGTACTAAAAAATAATTAAAGAATATTGATTTTTAGCCTAAGCCTGAGTAAGCACCAACCAACACTTAAATGATGTTTTCGCCCTTAGACCCAAGGAAATGTTGATTGATAGTAATAATGGTAATGTTTTTGGCCATAGGCCTAAGTGGGAGGTGACCAACAATTAAAAATAACAAAGCTTGTATGCTCAAAGTTTAGAAAAATAACAAATAAATTAGGATCCATAAGTTGAGGCTTCACCTAACATAGCGGGAAGCCTGACAATCCTTATTTGCTCCCCATTGAGCAAACCATTGTTCATGCGATCACCACATCCTGAATTTTTTTCCATGATTGACCTGGTGAACGCTTTTAATAAAATCCATGAAGCAGAAGGCTAGAAATGTTTAACAGCCATTCATACCAAGTGGAATACTTAAAAATTCTTTGTGATTCCCATATGGCCTCAAGAATGCACCTGCTACTTCCTTGAAGATAATTAACAATGTAATGGACGATCTTTGTTTCATGTACATGGTGATATACATTGGCAATATAATGGTGTACTCTCCACCACCAAACAGCATGTAATGGCCCTGGAGGCGGTACTGGAGACGCTGAAGAAGGCTGATCTTTATATAAGGCCCTCGAATTGAGAGCTCTTCAGGGAAGAGGTTACCTTATTGGGTAACCTTGTTATAAAGTTTGGTTAAACTATCACTCCCAGAAAGATCGAGCTGATTCTCTCCTGGCCCACGCCCACCATGCAGAAGCAGTTATGTATTTTATTGAAAAACCACTATTTTGTAAGAAAATTCTTACTCATATTTTCTAAGTTAATGGCGCCTCTTCATCCCCTGATGGGGAAAATTTTTACATTCTAATTGACAGAGGATTACCAACGTGCGTTTGAGGTGATCAAGGACATTTTTGTGGTGCTTCCAGTCCTCAAGCATGCCAGTTCCTCCCGGCCTTTTATTGTGGAATGTGATGTCTTAATGAATATAGTGGGAATAGTCTTGTTTCAGGTCACAATGGGTGGAACACTCTGTCGCTTACTTCTCCTGGAAAGTTCTCCTCCATAGAGCAATCTTGGGCCATTTATGACATAAGCTTACTGCTTTGTCACAGTCGCTCATCCACTGGTGGTACCTTCTGTTGATTCCAAAATCTACTAGTTTATTAGTTTGAGCTCCTGCGTCAATAGTCAGGTAGAATTTTGACCCAATTTATCCTAAATTTTCTCCAAAGGTGTCTTAAGGCTTATAGCTATTCTGAAGTTCACAAGGTTTATAAAACAATAACGAATCTTCTGGTCGCTTATGAGTAATTTCCCTTTTTAATCAGGAACTCTCCAGATTCAGATAAAAAAGCCAAGCTTTTCTTAAAGCTACCTATACTAGTCATACGAACTTATTACTTCAAAAGCTTCATCAAGAACATATATGATATAAGTAAGTGGTAAAAAATGAAGAACAAATGATAGGAGGATAAGATGATGATTTTATTAGGACAGGCACCAGTATTTTATACCTCTCAGCCATCTCTTGGCTATAATCATCTATTAGATAAGTTTAATAAAACATGCCAATCCTCTAAGGATTATGGGAGTGGTTATTTTATATCCAAGTTTAAATTTGGCCTTTGAAATAACTTGATTACAATCAAAAGACCAAGTGAAGGCACATCTACTCCATATTTGAAGGGATTTTGAACAAAAATTAGCACCTCAGCAGTGCATATCCACTTTACAATCAACTGGATTAGCGTTTCATTATACAACTGTCAAAAAATTAATGGGTATAATACAATATAGAATTAAATAATTATGTAAACCCTGATTGGGACGTCAGCAGGCCTCTCAATAGCATAAGGTACTCCCTATTTGGCCATACATGTTTAAATGCTATTGTGTCAATTACTAAGATTGACATACAAAATAGAATTATGTATAATTATAATTACATTAAACTTGTATGTGCAATTAAGTTTATGCCATAAAACACATTTCTTACAACCAAGTAAGTCCCATGTCCGGCCAGAATTCAATTATATCATAGCTCTTATTACCTATGATAATCAGGATGTTTATGATCGCATAAAGCGGTTTTTAGGTGAATCATATTCATCAGCTTATGCAGATAGATCAATAAGTATTTAAGGATCCATCAATGGGAAAAGTCTATCACAATTGATGGTTTTCTTGAAGGGTTATTTTTAAGTCAACAAAAAAAATATAAAATCTTCTTTAAGTTGCACGTCAAGAAGTGATTGTCCAGATGGACCACTAGGACCTAATTTGATTTTTAAATCCACTGAAGTTAGAGCACCAATAGGCTCAGATGTCCATGACCTGTGCAGCTTTTACTTTAAGTACAAATTTATAAAGGGGGCGCTAAACATTCCCCCGATCTGTTGAGCTTTAACCCTTCCCTGAGTCCACAAAAAGAAACGCAGGAGCTGACAATGGTGATCCATCCCACATAGATTCTCGCCATTGCTCTTCAAGAAATTTCTAGGGCTGACTGGGCGCCGGATGTGCCATTAGTATCCCAGGTACTGGCAGGTCAGACCTCCTTATTGAAGGGGCTAAACTGTTTGACCACTTGGGTTCACTAAGCCACAAGCATACTCATTAATCAGTAATGGAGGTGCAATTTTGTTCCTTAGTAGGGTTTGGGTGCCTCCCCAACAACAGGATGAGGTAATCTCCACTCACCATGATCCCCTCACGGTGTGGCACTCAGGGCACAAAAAACCTCAATTTAATAATGCAGGCGTTCAACCGGCCACATAACTTCAAGGATTTACTGGAGTAGATCACTAATTGCATGAAATACATTTACGCTAAGTTTGTTGTAGATTGTGTAAGAATGGTCTCCTTCCTCCCCTACAGTAGGCACAAGGTCCATGGATCACAGTATCAATCAATTTTATTATTGATCTTCCCCATTCCAACGTGTTTAAAAAAATATGGTGGTCGTGAACTGCTATAGATGTTCTTCCTTTTCAGTCCTTGTATGTCCATCATTACCTCTGAGGAGACTGCCCAGATTTTTGTCCACCATACTTTCTCAATGTTTGGTGTAACCCAGGAGGTGGTAAGTATCTGGAACCTCAATACGGCTCATGTTTGGACTGCATTTTGGATATTTTGAAAATCCAGCCGTGCCAGTCCATAGTATACCATCCCCCAGTCTGATGGTTAGACAGAGATGGTGCTGGAATTTCAGTTGACCACATTATCCAACCTATTGACTGAATAACTAATTTTATGATCGGTGGTTAGAAGAATATATCTCAGCAACAGTTGCCAACTAAAGATATCCTTGTCAGGATTAATCCCCAATAATATAGAGTAAGAATTCAATGTGGGAGCAACATACAATAGTCAAATTATCTGAATTGATAAAAGAAATTATATGGGGAGTCAGTTAAAACTATCTAAAAGTTCTAACGCTTGTAGTAGGACCATCATTGGCCAACACAATTGGTTTCAAGTTCCTAACACCAATAAATATGTTTTTAAACAGCTGAGTATTACACTACCTTAGAAAATCAAGTCACAGATACCCAACGAGATTTGGTGCCTAAAACTTGAGGGCCAATCCAGTATAGGAGAGCAAATGATTAACAGAGGACAGCTGAAAGTTGTGTGCTGATTTTGCCAAAACCCCTCAAATTATTCTCTAATAAGATTATTAAACATGATAATAACTGAGATATTTATACATTGGTTGTATAGCATTACTCTTGTGATAAGAGTGCAAGGATCATATATCCTTAGGCTGTTTTTATCAAGTCTCCGCTTAGTTATTCATGAAGAGAATAGAAATTGTTCCCAACCACATCAAAAATACCTTCAAGACAAAGAAGCACTTGTCTAGCGTTGGACATTTTACTCAACGTGGCTTTTGGGAGATTAGCCAAAAATAATTTCATACTATTATTGCCCCAGCTTATATATTTTAAAAAATAAAAGAAATTAGTCAAGAATCTGTGCATTTATAATCAGGGCGCAGAAGTGAGCTACCATCTAGAGGCCCAGATTTTAACAGATGGTCAACCAGATTCTCAAGCAATACCTCCATTGCTACAGCTCCAATATTTATTATACCTGAGCAGTTGATCTTCCAATGATGCAGTTCATATACAACAACGCCAACCATCTTTCAACAGGGGTTTCCCTTATGAAGTTACCGTGGGGTATAACCCTTATTCATTATTGGTCCTTGGCTTCGCACCAAAGTAAATACTGCAAGGAGCAGCTGCAGCAGATCAGAATACAAAATCTCTGAACTAAGAGAACATGACTAAGGGGATAAGTTATTACAAGCAATTCATAGATCACAAACGTCTTACTACCCATGAGATTGAGGTGGGGTCATAAAGGGATGCTAGATACACAACACCTGAAGTTAAAGTTTCCTTGCGGAAGTTTGCAATCAAGTGTTCCGGTACTCAAATGGTGTCTGAGGATGTGGGCAATGGGGCCTTCAGGTTGGTTCTCCACACGCATTGGAAGCAGTACCCAGTCTTCCATGCTTCCATGTTGTCCCCATATAAGTGGAAGGAACCAGCACTTGAACCTTTCATGATCAAGGGCTTTGAAAAAGTGGGAGTAGATGACATTCTGGCGTCACAGAAATCATGTTGCTCAGTGAAATACTTGGTGGCCTGGAAGAAATTTTTCTATAAGAGCAGCTGGGTCAGTGCCCACAATTGTGCCAATTGCCACAAGTTGGCGAATGCCTTCCATATTGCATACCAAAATGCTCCCTAACCTCTTAAGAAGGTTGCCACCATGCTGGCTATAAAGCTACCCAAGGCGAATAATATGTTGAACTTTTTAAATTTCCCAGTTTTGGTGCTTTCCTGGTTCAACAAGGGAAGGGTAATGTAAGCCTTGGGGAGCAACTCCTGTGGCTTGATTGAGAAGAGCACCCATTTCAGACCAAGAAAGGGCATAAGCTGGCAGAAGTCCCTATCATTACCTGACAACTTTGCTTATGTGATGGATGAGAGGTTGGTGATGGTGTACCCCTTGAAATTGCGCCTCTTCTCCTGCTGATACCAACCCGGATGTAAAGCAGAAAATTTTGGAGGTGTATCAGTAAATGGCGGTGTCAGAAGACAGTGCCAATGGAGGGTTCATAGGAATCTTCACATATATGAGGTTTCCTCTTACAGTTCAAGTTCCACAGTTAAGTTCTGTAAGTCAGTTATATCATTAACTGTAAAAATTAAAATTTATTGTATCACTTGTGGCCTTTAAATTTTTAAACTGCCGTTAACCTTAATTGCTACTAAAAATGAGCCCTATCCTGACAGTTATGAGCGCAATCACCCCCTCAATACTCAATGATACTGCCATATTTGGCCAGGCCGCAGTGCACCCTGATGTCCACCAGAGGATCTGTTGTCATTGTGCTATGCGCGAATGTGGTGGAATGCAACTTCTTACTAAAGAATCTGATCCAATCCAGCCATGTAGGTATGATCCCAACTGAGATAAATAACAATTTAGGGTGTCATTTCGTCATAGCCAAAATGTGAAGTAATTCAAACAGAAAAACATCTTTTTCCTTTCTTCTATTAATTTAGTTTATAAGTCAGCAGACTCAACCGGTTCCACTGTCACTCCATTTTCCCCCTTTCCCCTATTTAGTTTGAATGAAAAACCCTATAAAACCTGAAATTATTTGTGATTTTAAGTAGTCTTCTAGATGTTTAGTGGCTATTATTTAAATATTGGGAATCTCTGTCTAGTGCTCACGGTTGCCTTATTTTCTTTGCATCACACATTATAAATTGCTATACCAGAGGTATTTTAGCTGTTGTTTTATATGGTAACTCATTTTACGTGCCAGCACTGTCTTATAATCAGCACGCTTCATGACACTATGCATTCTTTAGATGATCAGCTAGAAAATATTTTTAGAGGAGAATGACAGGGTATTAACTCAAATCATGAACTTAGCCATCAAATCTCTCATTGACTGGAATTTTTATTAGGCTATTGAACTGGAATATAATCAAGATCAGTCATCAATCTATGAATGAAAGAGGAGTTACTTCCTCAGGTATATGAAGTAAATCTGTTTTATTAAGAGGCTAGGAATGCAATAAATGACACAAAAATAAAATTTAGCATTCTAAATCAGTGGAGGAACTAAGTCTGTATATGCAATGAACGATGTGAGTTGCCACACACCAAATTAGTACAGCTGAAGTACCATTAGCTTCCAAGAAAAAGTAAAAAACCTTTAGAATCAGCAGGTGGTCATGCATCAAGACATTGACGTCTTAAAGAACACATAAATCTCCTTGACTAACGAATTTTACTGGCCATTTTACAGTCTAACAATGATCTTTATGATAACACCTGAGAGCTATGGAACGTCAACAAAGATTAAAAGGTTAAAAAGCAGAACTCTAGTCTCTATATTGTGGTCTACAAATCGAGATTACCACAATTAATCAGTTCCGGGAACCCGTGGAATAGAATTGAGAGAAAATTTGAATTGAGAGTGATGTATTGAGACTGATCTGAATGATGGAAGGTGCTGATGAAAGGTCTTAGTACACTCCTAAGTGAGAAAAGACAAGTTGAGGAAGCACCCTCTGAAGTAAAATCTATTTAGGCTAAAATTGTTTAGCCCCAAAGTTTGTAGCCAGATGGCCTTATTGGCATTACTCCTCCTTTGGGTCCCTCTACTCAGTTAGAACATTATGCTGGTATATCCAGCAACCTGGGGCCTTATGTTAAGGTCTCCCAGGATGCTTTGGAACTGCTACCTCCAGCATGTCATTACAGCCATTTTACCAATTGAATCCCAACAATTTAACCAAGGTTTACTGACACTGGAACATGCAGTCTTTTATAAAAATGATTAGAATGATGATTTATGGGGCCAACAATCTGTTCAATGTATAACTATGATCAATTGTAAAGATGATCAAGTCAAGATTTTATCATGCCTTATTTACCTGAGGACAATCGAAGCTATAAAGGCGTTGAGAATGGTACGTTATGCAAAGTGGGAAGCCCCAAAAAGATGTTTACTCACAAGGAAAAATTTATGACAATTTAATTATAAAAAATAAGAATATTACAGAGTTTTCTGACCTTTTCTACCATAAGAATTAGGTGTTAATGGGAGCTAAGGCCATGGATGAATTTGATATGAAAATCGCCTCATAAAAAACTACTAAGTATTACCATGAGCTTTACAATAACTACTGCTTTGGCAAAAAAGACTTGGATACTTTTGCAATGATATATTTCCTCAAACGGTGCAAGGTTACCTTTTACCAACAAATATAGAGACATGAGAAAGTCTTGGCAATCATTATAAGGTAATGCTTAGAACAAATAGGAACTAGTTTTACCCACGTGGAACTATGGAATTTTGGTGAGACTTTTTTGTTACTTGCTGGGATTGCAAGTCCAAGAGGAACTATTCTGCCAGTTGTCCCAAGAGACATTCCAAAGTAACTATTTAATTTTGCATGTGGACAATGATGACTAGGAAAAAGGTGAATTACAGAAGAGACATAATACTCTATAGTCAAATAATCATCTATCCCATTTTAGAAACAGGACCAAATCAAAATCCATCCAGTTCTTGCAGAAACTTGAATTCAGTGAGCCAAACTTTAAAAAAAAGGACAGGAAATAATCTACAACTTATGTTTCACAGCTTGCTGAACAGTCCCAGTTTGGAGAGCCAAATGAGTTGAGTGAATTATCACTAGATAGTAAACAAAGTAGCAAACTTTTCTTTCTGATTACTATCAATTTTAGTAATACAATTTGATTCAAACAGCACTTTTTAATAATCAATACCAGGTGAGATGAGTATGAATAATAAAGTAAAGAGCTGGGCGAACGTGGTAAAGGGTAGCAGACCTGGACCTGCACCACCCAAAGGTACCAAGCGCACAGATACAAACAAAAATCTCAGTAAAAATAAAAAACCTGAGGGTGGCGCCCCCCAAGGGTTTTTTATTTTTTTTGGTAAAATACTGCAGCTATACATAAGTATCCCAATTGCAACCACTGTCATTGGTGGAACACGGGATATGAGTTTTCCTGGGCGTAAAAACACTAACAATATGGGAATAGTTCAGCAAAGCCCAACATAAATTTTTTCTGCATGCGGTGTAATTAACAACTCATACTATCCGCAGAGGTTGGGTAGATCTTGGGTTTGAGCATGTGGAAGAAGTGAACAAAGCAGCGAAGGTCAGAGTGGTACTCAACCTTCCTGATAGACAGCATTTGGTTTGACCAAATGCACCCGTTGGACTGAATAAAAGACATTTTTATAATTTTTTGTTATCTTCCAACCACACTGGCGCGCACAGTAGTCAAAAGACATCTCCATGAAGGCTTGGAAGCCTACGGAGAAATCAAACAATTTGAGATGCAAATATTCCAGCTAATGCTGACCCTTAGCACTGGGAAGGCAATAGCAATTCTTTCCCCAAACCAGGATGTAGTAGATGATATTACAAAAATCCCTCACATATCATCCTTCACAATTGATGGGAAAAATCCCAGCTGTTCCACGCAACAGTGGAAAGCGCACCCCCCATATGCAACCACTGCCAGGCCTTTGGGCACAAAATTCACGCTTGCCCCATAAAAGAAGGCCTGTGAGAAATGAAATTCTGTGAGGAGGAAATGGGCGAAGACAACTCAGAGTATGCCAAAATCACGGATACTACACAAGCCTTCAACTGGGGAGAACATGGGCAATATAAAATAATTGACCCTATTTCTCTGAAAGAATGAAATATGGCCAAACAAGCTCGCAAGCTGGCCGCAGCCAAGGCAAAGGCCTCAGCGGAATCAACCATATCGCCGGAGCAGATCAAGGAAGACATGGAGGAATTTGAGTCAATGAACCAATCAGATTCTGTGGAAAACTAAACACCCAATTCAACCAGATTGAATTCAGAGGAACCCAAATTTGGAAATGAATGCAGCAAAACTGGGGTTCAGCGCACCCCCCAAAATTGTGGAATCTAATCCAATTGGGAAGGTAAATCAACAATGAAATGCACAAGAAAATAATGTGGCCAATAAAAGCACACAAGTGCACTGTAATAATATATTGAAACCAAGAAAAGCCAAGAGAGGAGCGAAAACTGCGGTAATGAAAGGGGCAAAATACACCCCAACTCCTACTCATGGTTATGCTTTCCGCAGCAGAGGTGCATTGGAGAGCAATGTGAGCGAGGGAGTAGGGCTGGGGGGCCCTGGTAACCGCTCAAGAGGTGCATCAGGTGTCTCAGTAGAGATTGGGATGCTGAACATAGCGGGACTCAAGGCCTTAATGTCCCAGGCCAAGAAATGAGTTTCCTACAAAACCCACCTGTAGTTATCAAAGAGGTGCAGGAAACCCACTGACTACAGGCAGAGGAGGAGGCATGGGAAAAATGCTCCTCCCAACAATATCATTTTGGTTGCTACACTGTGGGGTGATAGTACAAGCAAACCAAAACTTTAAGTTTATTAATAAAAATTTGTTCCTGGATGGCTGCATACTCGCCATAACCTTCTCATGGCACACCAAAGTGCACAAAATAGCCAGTGTATACGCCCCAAATGGTGCACATGACTAAAGAGAATTTCTTACAGCTCTAACACAACTAAATCTACCAGCAAATACTTTCATAATGGGAGACATGAACTGCTGGATTAACCAATTTATGGACCAATGGCCATACACAATGGAGATACCACAAGGGCAAGTATAACTCCGCATACTAAAGGCCACCCTGGGACTATATGATCTACTACCAAAAAGGCAACCCCTGCTACAAAACATGACGCGCCCACATGTACAAAATGGTACACTTGTCTCTATGTCAAGGATAGACATAATACTCACACCAATAATTTCCTGTCATCAAATTCAAAATTCTAAAGCTACAAAAATCAAATTTTCTGACCATTGGCTTGTTTCAGTGTCTTACAAACTGGTGGAACTAAGTACCCAAGCACCCAGATGGTGCAGAATAAACCCAGAAAGCTTAGCTGATTCAGAATTCAATCCTGGATGGAGGAAATATCCTCTCTCCAGGATATTCAAACACCTTTTTGCTCAGACCCACTAACCACCTGGAAAACTTCAAAAAATCAACAACCCAATAAATTAAACATATATAATCTAGAAGACACATGGCAGTTTCAGTCATTATCAAACACACCTTGGCTAAGATTGACCATCTAGAAAACAACATAACAAACACAGGATACAGCCCTGGATGGGGTCGCAAATGGGCGGAGGTTTCTGCTCAGATAAACACTTGATCCATGAACATTAACACCGAGTTGGAGTTTAATATAAAGGCAAAAAAATAAGAGATGGAAAAATTGCTGGAGCTACTTTTTTAACCAATTCTACGCCTAGAAAAATTTGATAGCTTGCACACAGGTCTGTCAACTGGACAAATCCATAGTGGAAAACCCAAAGAAGTTGTGACTGAAGTGCACAGGTTTTATACGAAATTGTATAAATCTGAGCCAGTCAAACCAGAAAAAATTGAAAAATTACTTAGAAGCACACATATCGACACCATGGCCAAAAATAACAATTTAATTAACCTAATATCATGCGAGGAATTATGGGAAGTAATATGCGGTGCACCAAGAGGGAAATGCCCTGGACCTGATGGGACTCCCTATGAATTTTAGTAAAATATTTCACTAACATCTCTTATATTCTTCTAGCTTCAATGAACAAGTGCATTATGGAAACATGCCTCCTACCTGGAGGCAAAGAAGCCTACACGGTCACTTTATTCAGGAAAGGAGACAGATTAGACCTCTCCAACTGGAGCTCAATTTCCCTAACCAACACAGGTACAAAAATTTTCACAAAAGTTATGTCCAAACGAATAGGAGAAATTGCAACTGATGCGATATCCCCATCACAATATGGATTTTTCCCAAGAAGATCCATATGGGATAACATCCACACAGTTGCAAATGTCTACCAGTCCAAAACCTTTGGAGCGCTTGTATTCTTGAACCAACAGAAGGCATATGCCAGCGTGAACTGGACATATCTTAAGTCCGGCCTTCAAAAATTCAAGCTCCCAAATAGATTTATAAACTAGGTATTGTTGTTTACAGAGTCTGCTACCATGGCTGTGAGAGGAACAGGCTTTTTAACAAACCCAGTCATCCCACAGAGAGGACTCAAACAAGGAGACCCCTTAAGCCCTATACTATACAATTTTAGCTTAGACCCCCTAATCCTAAACACAAACACACTTCTCAAGGGAATCAACGTCAAGGGCCAACCACCAGTCAAAATGATGGCCTTCGCTGATGATTGTGTGGTGGGCATATCCAACAATCAGGACGCCTAAAGATTTGAGAAGATTATATGACTATTCAACCAAAAGTAACGCATCACTTAACACTGAGAAAAAGGAATTATTCTCCTGGGAAAATATCAGACCCAGTGGATGCCAACGACTCAGAGCCAACAAACTAACATTACACTAAGACTCCCTACTAGGCATAGGAGGCGAAAATTATCAACGACCTCATTGAAACTTCCATTCACCACCAAGCCAACAGCTGGTCCTGTTCGTCACTTGGGAGTATGGTTAGAAGCAGGAGGTTACGCCAACTCCATGATGGAAAATCAACTTCTAGACAAAATAACAAAACGCATTGTCTCCTTACATGGACACTAAACAGGTCTAACAGGAAGGGTCACGGAAGCCAACTCTATGATTCTATCAATCATATGGTTCACAGCCCATGCAATCGCTTTCTCACCATCCTTTTTCAACACAATTTACGCCCTATTACAAGGATGACTATGGTCCAACCACAACCCCCCTATACGCCTCGAAATCCTATTTGGATCTAGAAGGAATGGAGGTATGGGGCTTACTAATTATGTAGAGCAAGCGACCCATACACTTAGATCCTGGATAGCTCAGGTGACTAGCCTGGACCTTCCAGGTACACACTGGGCCAGAATAGCAAGATATATCTTCACATGGGCACTCCAATCAAGAAGCCCAGAGCATCTGAACACATTAATAAAGTATATTGCATCCCATCCTACAGCTGAAGGACCACACGGCACTCCTGCACATTTCAAATGAATACTCCTAGCCATGAGAAGAGCGACATGGCGGATCCACATAAACAATCAAACCAGTCACTGAGGACTCCCAAGGCTAACTCACAGACAGGAAATCAATGATCAAATAGTCACAGACAATATAATAAGAAAAAGTCCAAGTACCATAGCCAAGATTAACTTCCTGGATCATATGGATAAACCATAAAACCTGGAGACCCAAAGAAGAGTATGGAGATACACACATACCCTCTATTCCAACCCAGGATAAGAGCACATGTATGGAGGTGCATGAGGAGAGTATTCCGCACAGCTGAACGATCAAATGCCACTCGCACCTTATATACGATATGTAGTCAGTATGGAAGCCTAGCTCACCATATAAAACAATGCCCAACATCAGTGGCTGTATGGAAAGAGGCCATGCGCCTATTCCGCCAAGAAAACGGACAACCATTCAGCCTAGCGAGGAACATGTTCTCTATAAACATGGAATCTCCTATCCACCCATCTCTCAGGGCGTTAATAGTAGCAATAGCACTATGGACGATACACACAATGGTACTGGAATCGTTCACAGGAGCATCGCTCACAATCTAAGAAGCCATCCATCGCTTCCACAGCCATATATTGGAACATTTCCAAGCATGGCTGTTTGGACATATGATCCCCCATAACAGAAGGACAATCAACACATGGTTCCCCATATGGTTCCTAAAGGTTGATCCTTTCCTTCACAAATGCTGCATCCAAGGATAAGCCAGCTTAACCCCCTTCACTACCGTCTTAAACTTTGTGATCCTGGAGACAACAAGAGGGGCCTTGAACCCTCTGGGGTGTCTTTAATTGTCAAATTTCATTAGTTCCCTCACTATATAGGAAGTGCTTGTCCCCTGGTTGACCTTCCCCAATAAATAAAAAGAAAACAAAGTAGACTTAACCATCAAGAACTTTGAACTCCCATTTTTCAGATGTGGTGGAAAAGGTCAAAACCATAATTGATAAATTAATATTCCTGCTTTTTAAACTAAACGCGAAACTCAGTTACTTCTATGACTATACATATAGGGACATACTTGTAAATAAGATCTGAATTTGTGCAATAATTGACAGCGGCACCCTAGCTAACGCGATATTGAGCCAATTTTTCAAAGAAGTTAAAAAAGTGCTCCCAGCGTGTCCCAATACAAACATTATATGACTACAGGATGGCAGCACCGTCAGTTAATGAGCCTACAGTGCCCTTATCCAAGATTTTTAATATTATTTAGTCAGATCCCCCGCCATAGTGTTACCCAACCCAAAAAAGTATCAATCTTTTTATTGGCACGAGTTTTATTAAATTTTATGGAGTAGTTCTCAACTATTAGGAGAATTCGTTTAAGATCCTTAATCAGACCTTGCCCTTCATTACTCTAAGAATAGACATGATATACCTACTAACTAAAATACTTTCATTAATGTGACTTATACTGAAGTAAGAATTCCTATCTGTTATTAGCAGACTGGCCATCATAGTTGGGCCTACCCTCCATATTTTCTGAAAGCCATGTCATTTTTTTACGTGCCTCCTCCAGTTGTGAGCTACTATCAGGGGAACATAGTGCTGTAAGCATGAGACTGTCCCTAAACTTTCTGGATGGTTTACTATAGAAGTTTAATTCCTATGAGAAATGTCAGAACAAAGCCCCATTCAAACCTGGACTTAATGTCCCTGAGCATCAGAAATATCTGTCTGCTTATTATTAACCTGACCTCCCATAGATTACTACAATCAAAGGACAGAAGCACGTCTACATTTAATTACTTCCTAAAAGGCCCTAAACATTAAAAGTATTGTAGACCTGTCAGAATTTGACCTACCCAATGCCGCTCCTAACGCATGTGCGATTATATTAAAGGATCAGTTGTAAGGCCTTTCTATAGAAAAAAAAGACTCAAGCTTTATCTTTAGTACAAAGTTACACGCTTATCTCTGCTATCTGAGGTTATGCTTAAGGTATACAAAAAATATTATGCACCACATTGAAACTGAGGATGCCCATTTCATACGCAATCAACCTATACTATGCTGTTGAGGCAACAAAGAAGTTGTACAGAAAGAGCTCAATTATTTACAATAACAAAGAATGATGTTGCCCTCTTGCAGTCCCTGGACCAAATACTTATCATAATGAAAAACGATGGCTCCACCCAATTAGGGATTAATTTATTACCGCTAAAATAAGAATACCAAAAATGACTCTTACCTTTACCACATATAGATGAAGCTCTTGATCAACTAGTAGCTAAGTACTCCACTGCCTTAGATCTTATTGGCGGTTATTGGACAATTTACCTACCAATGTTGAACAGAAGAAGTGCTTCATTATCTCTTTGCAAGGGTTGTATCCACTAAAGCACAGACCTCAAGGTTTATGTAGCGCGCTAGTCACCTCTCAAAGTGCATGGTCACTATCCTAGGATTTTTTTAAAGTTGAGTTGCGTCTTAGTATATATCAATAATGTCAATGTATTTTTGTGCAACTTCATGAAGCGCCTGTCCCATTTGTATGAACTCTTTAAGCGAATTGCCAAGGCGCAATTAAAAAAGCCTAGTAAATTCCAGTTTAGAGACCAAATAGATTACATGGATCACACCACAAATACCCAAGGTAAAAAACTCTCAGCATCAGAAAATTGAAACTTAAAATAAATGAAGAGTTCTCTAAACTAACAGAATTACAAGTGTTTTTTAGTTATGGTGGAATACTATTGTCAGTTCATTTAGAGATTCACTTAGCTAATGAGCCCTTGTTCCAGCTACTCAAAAGTGGATTGGCTTTCCTCTAGTCTCTGTAATGAGAGATCGCCTTCAACAAGTTGAAAGTAAAACTAACTTGTGCGCCAGTGCTACTTTACTGATTTTAATTTGGTCCTTTATCATCCAGTATGATGCCATGTTGATGGGCATTGGATACTTGCTTAGTGTTATAATCATGGTGAGGAGCACCCAATAGCTTTCTGCAGTCATGCCCTTACCAAGTAGAAAGAAACTATATGGTAAAAGAGCGCAAAAGCATAACAGGCATCTTTTCCTATAAAATTTTCATGTTTATATTCATAGAACTAAGTTCCAAGTGGTTACTAATCACGCCTCCATATTTAGGTTATAAACTTTAAAAAGCGCTAAGGTCGTCTATCAAGATGGGCATAGAAGTTTCTAGCCTATGACTATGAGGTGTTACACCAATTGGGTACATCTCACCAAAACGCCAATGAACTTTCTTGGGTAACTATTGTTTCTGCGCAGTCTCCATTCAAGGATTTGTTTTTAAAATGAAAGCTTTTAATTATTGCATTTGGCAACTCCTTCTAAGGTGCACTTTGGTGTTATGAATGAAGAACACCAAAGTCTGAAGTGGTTAATTTTCAAAATTGGAAGTAATGTTAGAAGACAATTATACCCTTCTCATCTGATCAACTGCCAATTATGCAAACTTATTGCATTGTTGGGAACAGAGGGCTGGTCAAAACAATAAACACCTTCAATAGAGCTACTAATGGGAATCTATAAAGTTGTTATTCCTGACATCTTATTGGAATTACTAGAGTGCCAATTAAAACAGCTTTAAGGCTTCCTCTACATACCAACTATTTAAGACAAATGGGAGTTGCAAACTTTTTATGTGGCATTATTGGCCTTTGCCTGTAAGCATCTTAAATCATCATGCATTATTGTGGCCATTAATTACTTATTTAGATTGGTTGACTCTAAGCCTTTATGTGATATTGTAGAAGTCACCATGTGCAAGGTTATTATAGAGTACATCATCCATAGAAATGGATGCCCACAGGTTATCTTAATGGAAATTATACAAAACTTCATTAAAAATGGTTTCATGGGCGGACAATATTATGGGGATTAGAAGGATCTTTTTCGCCCGTATCACTCAGACAATAATGGGATCATTAAAAGGGTTAATGGAATCTTGAAAAAATTCTTCATTAAATGCTGGCTTTTTCCCCTCCCAGTGGACCATCTGCGTTGACCCTATATTTGCCTACAGCATCAGATATCATAGTGATACCAGATTTAATCCTTTTCAACTGTTGTATGACATACAGCCCACCTTACCCCCCATATTATACTCTACTGTTTAGGATGAGGATGGTATCCTTCTTGAGGAAAACTTCAACCAATTGGTTAAAGCTTAATTAGGATCTAAATGAGGCTTACGGATCTGCAAAAAATAATCAGAAGACGCAGGTTGATATCAATTAAGAAACTTTACATAAGTTACAAGAAGGCAATTAAGTATCATACTGTGAGATATGGGTTTGTAAGAACACAAAAGATGTTTACACTCTGGAAAGGGCCATATATAATCTTATAACGCTCTTTCTTTAATGTCAATACCATTATGAATTTTCTTAATGGAAAAATTGTTATAGGGGTTTCTGCAAAGTTTCTCAAAAACTATAGCACTCAGCTCCCAGTTAAGCCCCTTCTGAAGATAAGTCGAGTCAAGTAGGTAAGTGTTGATAAAGTCATTAGCTTGACTCTAAATAATCTACTATCTAATGTCAATGGTCAGAACGATAAAAAAGCAATAGACCCATTTGACATAAAACTAGCAATCAATCCTACCTCTTAGGCCTTTAAATTGTTCTAGAACGTCATTCAGTGACCCCTACCCTCTAGATCAATTTTATCCAGTATATGGTTACAAATATGCCTATTGTACTCATTGTGCCCATTGTACTCCCCAAAAGTGAGATCATAGCCTGGGGGAAACTATTGTTTCATGGTTATAGATCCATTATAAATTATCAAAGTATATTCAAATAAACTGTCTTTTTTGCCCAAAGTTATTTTATTTTATTTTATTTGAATCCCTTCTTGGAGTAAAGATATACTATCCCAAGAATTGAATGAATTTTGAGTATAATTTAGATCTGCGTATGATATTATGCAGAACTAATCTTGTTACAGAACAGAGGTCTTGCAATTAAGTAGGATTGAAGCAGTTACAGGAAGGAAATATACATGTGCAAGTAGTGTGCTTGTCTTGCGCACTAAAATTGGTGATTTAGTAATTGATTTGTGGGTTTTTGCAGGACTTGCAGAGATGGTTAGGGAGGGGCACTTTTATCTAGAGTGGTATAATCCAGAATTGTATGGGAATAAAGCCTGTAGATCCTCCGCGTGAGCCCAGAAATGATGTTCCAGGGCAGGGCAGACAGAAAAACAAGGGTATATAAAAATAGGGTGGCACTGCAGAAGGGACATGGTGTCACAAAGATGTGGGGCCTAGTGAGCATGATGCCCTGATGGAACCACAGATCACAGTATTGGGCTGTAGACATATGCGGCCAAACTGTCCAACAGTTCATCCTGGAGCACTTCAGGGGGAGGTAGGTGGGTATTACTGTGAACTGAAAAAAAGTAGCATCTGCAGGCAACTGGGTGTGAGATTTGGGTAGGGTGTGCTCTGGAAGACCAGGAGCACAGCAAGTGTTAGATAACACAATCTTTGCTATTATGTGAATGGTATTGGAGCAACGGCCCTACCATTAGATTTCCTTCTCACAAAACCTTAAAGCCATTCATAACAGCTGATAATTTTATAATATTAAATTTTGAAATTAATACTTATTTAGGTTTAGAGTTAATGATTAAAACAGCCACATTAAAGGCTTGAAGGAAATTATGGCGAGTGCAAAGATTTTGTTCTATATACAGGCTGAGATCAATGACCTATTCAGAAGATAAAGACAACTACCCAAGATTTGATTGGTTAAAGACAGAATCTTGATGATATGAAATTATTTTACCTACTACTGATTACCTAGAACTAAGGAATTATTACAAAGTGCAGTCCTTGTTTTACTATGATGGTTTTGCTAAAGCGTTCATTTATTTTATACTACACATGACAATCTGAGACACAAATGCACATGTAATTATATGGAATTGATATCTAATTGTAATGAGACTTATCCAAAATCTGTCTTAATCGAAAATTACAAGTAACTGCCGGCGCATCAAGTCATCTACTTGTGTGACAGCTCTCATCATTTTTTCTGAGCATCAACTTGCTCAATACATTGAGGCGATGGACACCGCTGGCCTCATTAATGAAGAAAACCCCCAACTATACCTCCTTATGCCCCATGTTGCTGATGCTCCCACCCCAATGCTGTCCACCATGGTCCGCCAGCTAAAGCGGGCGCTGGACAAAAGTTTCCCCAAAGCCTCCTCACCATTTGATATGGCTTCCTAGGATGATAACCTAGGGGCTATATTAGGAATTTTTTTTATTTTGATAATTCCTTTGTTTGGCCCATTTGTGATAAAGATGTGTGGCGGCTCCCCCTTTTGGGTTGGGCACCACTAGTACTAAAAAAAGAAACATTACAAGTAATGTGATTTGTATTATCAATCTGAAAGTGCCTAAATTACAGAGTTTTGTTATAAGAACCAATCACCTCGCCTTCATATATGCATGACGCGCCTCAGCTACCATATATGACGCTTTTAAATTATATGAGATATGTGAATTTCTTTGATAATAAGTTTTTGATGGTTGTATTTTTTCATAGATCCAATAATGTTTTGAAGATGGCGCTTAGGCGTTGGATTCTACTGCACAGGTAGCTAGCACTAAACTTCTAAGAAAACTGTATGAGAAGCTTACCCTTAAAAACTTACTTAGCTTTTATGAAAGTTTTTATTGTTATAACACACGAAGCACACTGTGTCTCAAATTTTGGTAGTGTCGCTGATTCGTGGTAAATGTCTGGGGTCCTTTGGTAATATTAGAGTTAGGTACTTATTACAAATATCAAACCTTTCCATAAGTTAACATCCTTTTACTATATCTTTATAAATTCCTGGTTCCTCATTGGTGCCAGACTTCCGGTAACTCAACTGCACTCAGGATTAATGACATTTTGGCACAAATGTTTGAAATAAGGAACTGGTGACTTGGTTTTAGGACTTTCACCTTATTTATAATTAGTTTAATGTTGTTAGACATTAAAAAATAGCCAAGGATAAATATAATAGATACTAGTATTAATGACTTTTATGATGACTTAAGGCTTAAGAATACCATAAAGATAAGCAATTAAAGTTACAGGGCCGTAAGTTGGTGGCAAATCATTATAACTTTTTTCTAGGGACTTAGTGACAGTGGTTTGACAAGGCGTTAATTTTACGCAGTGCTACCCACACAGCAAAATACTCAATAAACTTTAGATAGCATTTTAGTCAGCTATGCTCCTGACAACCTTGGTCATAAGTTAATATGACATCATTGTAGGCATGCTTACCAGATTTATTGAAGCCTCAGTCTTATTTATTAGTTAAATATAATTACTAAGTATATAGATAATTTGTTCATATAGTTGGTCAGACCAAATCTCAACATTTCCCCTCCCTAAATTGACCACGTGTCAGGTAATAAAAATGAGTGGGGTACATTGGATCTTTGAGAAATATTTTCTGTTAGGACAGAGCACTACTGATATTTTTTCAAGAACTTTTAATGCACATAATTGAGGAGATAACCATATTGAGAACCTTTAAAGTGAAGATTTGGTAGATGTCTACTCACTGATCTCAAAGGACCTTTCTACATGTGCTCCAACTTGAAAATTTTGTTAAAAACATTGTTAATGTAGTATAGGACAAATCCCCCACAGAAAAGATATATAGGGTCCATAAATCTTCATTATTGTGCTTTTGAGACTCCAGATTCTTTTCAGGAGCGTTTAGATATGATTTACTTTGTAATTGTTTCAAGTCCACGTTAGCTTCTCCAAATACATTGTTAGACTCACGTTCTTGCCATTGACATATATATAATTCTGGGTGAAGCGAGGTGCTTTTCATATATTAACTAAATTTGGCGATTGCTTTATTAAAGAATTCAGGGCAATGCAAGGCAAACATGGTGGAGGGCAAAAAAGTCTCCAGATGGCTGGCTTGCCTGTGATCAACTTCTGTAATATGCCAACAAGAAAGTCATTTATTTGTTCCACAGAGCTTTTGTTTTCTTGATGAGGAATAGACAAAGTCCCAATAATAATCAGTAAGCTATTAAGTTTAGGGATAAAATGAGCTGCAAAATCCAGTTAGCTGTTAGAAGAAATTGTGGGAGTCCTTGAATATATATTGTGCTTTGTAAAAGAACTTAGCCTTCATAATAGTACCAAACATCTGACTGCTTTGGCCTCTACTCACTTAGTGAGGTGATTTATGATTACACGTAAATACTTAAACTTGTCTATAACAATTGGGCAATGGGCCACAACATCTATACAAACAGTGTGCTAGGCTAAATTGGATTTAAATAATTGATAGGAGGTGACCTTCATGTGTGGTTAGTTTGACAACCTTTAAAACAGCTAAGCGTCTCTGATAGCAAAAAGGCCTTGAATATCAATAGTGGTGCACTGTTACCTGTTAAGGTGGTTTCTTATACCGCCCATGTATCATTGCCTTATGTGCCGCATTATATTAGTTAACCATTTGGTAGCCTGGGAAACACAAGGTGCTGTTTGTCAATGACCTTGTTATATTCTCATCCAAAAGAGTTTTGCCTCAGTTTCACCAATGTGCATTGTGTCAAGGTTGCAGATAATTAGAAGAAGACTGCACATGCACTCTTGTTTCAATGACCAGTGGATGGCACAGAATACCAAGGGTTCAGCTAACCCAGAGACTTCATAGTGAGACGTTGTAGGGGTAAAACAAGAAAACTAGTTTAATAACATATGAAAGGCATCATAACAAGCCATGAGAGGGGGCGGAAGGCGAGTTGGTAGGGCATACGACTAACAGCCTGAAGGTTGCAGGTTCACTTCCCGCCCTTTGCACATCGATTGGGGCGCCAGCCAAAGGAAGCTATTGGCGGTTAGTAGGTCTAATAACACGAAAACCTTACCCATGACATAACCAGAAAAATTTGAGTCCCAATCCAGAGGTGGAAAAACTTCTTTGATGGAGTTGGCCCTGTTCAGGTTTCATGTCATTACTTTCTTTCATTTCTTTCTTTCAGTAATTCCTGTCCCCTGGTCGGCTTGCCTCGGTTAAATAAAAATAACAAGCCATGAGGCTGTAATGGAGCCAACTGAGGGTCTCACTAAGGCAACCCACAAGGGCAGGAGAAGCAGGGAGGGTGACAACCATCCAAGTTTTGCAGTGGTTGGAAATTGCATAAGAGTAGAAAAATTTAAGGGGATAAAGGTCAGGCGGATTGTGCCAAAATAGTGACAGATTGGCAGAGCATATCAAAGTTGCAGTTGTGCACGCTGTCAGAGTAAAACCATATGGAATCCTCCAATGACAATCGTTATTTATGAGGAAATAGCCTATTAAAGAGGAATGGTAATTGACTAAAATTCAGGGTTGTCTCAATGCTTGCTGGTTAGTTTCTCCACAATTGGGATGAGCCAAATTGGTATTTATCTGAGATGAGAAGTTAGGTTAAAGTGGGGCCAATCAGTAGCACCAAATTAGTATAAGCAACACTGGCGACTATTAACTAAGGATGATCCAACTAGTTTCAATATGTTGGTGGAACCCAACAATTATGAGTTCAATGTGACCGAGGTTGTTTATGGCACCTAATATAATAAATGAGCTGTAAAAGGTGAAACCCTGAGTTATTGACTATGACAAGCCAAAATGTGTGTTGGTTTGAAGACAAGGTATCTAAAGTGTATTAAGCAGCTGAGGATGTTTCTGGCGCATATTTATAAGTTTATTTAAATTCAATATTTATTTATATTATAATTATACGGCTCAAAAGTGGCTGAATGCTGAGGATGAGCAAAAACTAATGGCTGGTCATCAGAAAGGACGAGGTGAGAGGGTTGACGCCAGGGAGGAGAATAGTGCAGCAGATAGATGAGAGAATGGTTGGCTGAAAGAACTAGTGATGAGCCAATAGGTCAGCGGTGAGCACTGTAGCCCTTTTGTAAATATAAATTCCTGGTGCTTCCCTTTCAATAAAAATCTCCCTTTTTTAACTCCTTTTAATTATAAGTTTACTTTATTCTTGTTGGTTGGATGTTAGGCTGGGGATCCCCAAATGGTGCGGGTGACACGCCAAGGGGTCAGCCAGCGCTGCTGGCCCCATTGACTAAGGTGAAATGGCAAGTGCTGACCAGTCTTCATACTGGTTGGCCTACCAACCAGCAGAGCCCACTGTCATCGGGAAAGTGATTTTCTGAAACACAAGTGTGCAACATATCAGCAGATATTATTAAAAAACATAGGCAATTAAAACATATCAGCGAAGAGGGTTCTGGATTGCTGAAAAAATGTCCACATCATGAACGTTGGTGTTAATTTTTGCGTGATGTGCATTGCTGGATGGTTTTGGGACAAATAAAAAATCAGATGCAGAGGGCGGATTACAATGTAAAAAACTAGGAAAGGGTTGGTTAATTAAAGAAAGATAAAGGAGTAAAATAACTAGCAACCTTATGGGGCAGTATTTTTTATAGTAGGGGTTGAGGGAAGATTGGAAGGGTGCTTAGGAACTGGCTTAAACCTGCCCTTTGCAAAAATTCTAATTATGTAGGGCTGGGAAGATCTTATTAAGTTGAGAAAAGGATTTGATTATTCAGATCACATCATTTTTCAAAAGAAGTGCGTGCTCCATATCAGAGAGTAATCCAAAGTGATGCTAAAAATCTTGGACAAATTTCTCTAGACTAGTGAGCCGTTGCCAACAGTTTCATCAGAACCTTATCTATTTAGCAATTTAGCTAAACTTACATTGATGATGAATTGAGTATTTTGCAAGCTTGATGTGCAATACTTACACTATCAATAGTCCAATTCAGTCTATTAGAATACTGGGGCCTATCTGGGGTTTTGGGTGGGGTCGTGAATACCTTAATATTATCAGTGACTAGGTTATATATGGGGTGAGCCCTAAGGTCCTGCCGGAGGACCTAGACTGAACCAACTCTTTTCACACCCCCTCAATCATTTTTACCAAAGTAGAAGAGGAAATGGGGGGCAAAGGGTGAAGATTCTTGGGGGCCAGAGAAATAACTAATCGCTCATCTTACATGTAAGATAAGTTGTTGATCATGAAAAGGGTCTCTAATAGGGGCTTGGGCCCTTTCTTACTCCTATATGGGCACTGCTCGTGATAAATCTGAAGGGGAAGGTCATCTGGACTAACATTATCATTTCCTTTAGTCACATGACACATGCTGTCACTTTTAGGCAAGAGCTAGGGCGTTATTTTTGAGCCTCACCAGGACCTTGATGTTAAAAGAACAACATCCTTTTGAAGAGACCAAAAGCATCATAATGAGACCTATGGAAGTATTTCACAAGTTCTTTACAGCTCACTTAATCTTTAGTTTTCACTCAGCCGTCATCTTAGGAAAAATAGCCCTTCTAGGACACAAGGTATTGAACTTATTGGCACGATTTTTCAAGGCCAAAATCGTATCGCCTCTGCTTCTGTAAATAATCTACCATAATAGGTTCAGGCGATGCAGGCGTGGGGCCCTTGAAGGGAGATAATTAATATACGTGAAATATTATATATTTTTTTCAGTGGGAAAAAAAGCTTGATAAAGGATGCGCTATTTCCCAAGTCATTTAGCACCTCATAAGGGCTAGAGCGTTTCCCCATTAACTTCTTTGGAAGGCTTTTATGTCCAAGTGACGAGTGTCCAACATGACAAGAGACCCTTCCATATGCTTAAGGCCTGAGTGCGCTTTCAGTATATGAACTTGTATAGTATTATACTGCTTTTGAAAAGTGCACTTATACAAGATTCTAAGTGGTTTATAGGTGGGTCAAGCTTTCATCCACTGATGGAACCTTGAAAGTGAGCCAAGTGCCAATCTAGATTGAGAATTAGTATCCCAAATTGGCCTCAAAGGGGAAAATTGGGTAGAAGCATTGAGGGCTTTATTATCTGCATACTGTGCTAAAAGGAGATCTTATGCCCATGTGTCATGACTGGCGGTAACATAACATCAAAAGTATTTCTCTAAGGTTTGTTCACTAACTCAGTTTGACTATACAATTGGGGGCTGTAAGTAGTTGACTAGCAGGTTTTGATCTAAAAACAGGAAGGGAATCAAGAATCTGGTAATAAATTGACCTTGTAATCGCTCACTATCTCTCTTAGGAGACCAAATATTGAGAATACATGGTTACAAAAAGGCTCAGCTTATTAGGAGATAATTTGCTTTACAAGTGATAAAGATGGCAAACTTGGTAAAACAATCAATGACCATCATGATCGCATCATATCCCTTAAAAGATGCAAGCTCTACAATAAAGTCGATGGACACTGAGGTGCAGTGGCCCTCAGTTTGTTGCAATTAATTCAATAGACCTTTATTTAAGATCTGTTAAACTTAGAGTGAGCACATAATACACAACGGGACACCCACAAGGGAACTCATGGGAATATTTTAACCAGTTAAAAGTTCTCTTAACCATTTCCCTACTTTTTTTGGACCCAGGGTGACTCACATTTGGAGGATCATGGTGCTCTTGAATCACTTGATCGTGGAGGGAGGGTAATATTTAAAATATTGCATTGAAGAATATTACCCTGTCCTAAGGACATAGTGGTTGCACTTCTAGGACTTGTTTTACAATTCAAATATAGTATAATTCTCTTTGGAGAGGTCATCTGGGCAGCTAAGAAGGTCTTCAAAAAGGGGCGCATCATAAGGCAGGATGGCAAAGGAAATTGAGATAGGAGCCAACATCTTAATTTTTGAGGAGGGAACAACGGTTATGAGGTTGAGGTGGTCATCTAAGCTGGGGTTCATAAAAGGGTTTCTACTCAGCATGTCTGACAATAAATCTAATGGCTTTAACGTATTCATATTTAAAGTTTAAAGTTACATAGGTCAAGGTATATGCAGTTCTGGCGGTATGCAAGCTTCCATTTTTTTGTAGTACATCAGGGATGGTGGTCATTTTGTACAATAGTATCATACCTGGCCTCTAAAGGTATCACCAGTGAGGCAGTGCCTAGAACATTGCCGCCAGCCTCTTGCCAAAAAACTTCCAGAATTACTCAATGGATGAGAACTTACCGGAAAAATAAGCACCTAAATGCTCAACCTCATCATGTTCTTGCATATTTACTGCATTGATGGCAACTGGAGATGCATCACAAGCTACAATGTAAGGTTTGGTATATAAACATGCATGAGAGCTTGAACCGTAAGGAAGAAATTTAGGCTGTATTTTAAACGGCTTTGTGAATTTCTTGTCCATTTGAAGGGTTTTCCTGCCAGTTAGTGAGTATATGGTACCGCTAAATGAGCAAGGTGGGGTCCTTCTTGATATAAGATCACTATCCATGAAAGATTCGGTGTTCCTTTGAGTGGTTGCGGTATTCCAGGACTGGAAGCCTCTAGCTTGCATGGAGAAACGCATAGCCATCCTTTAAAACAATGTTCATTAAGAAGGTCACCTCCTTGCAGAAATTTTCACTTAAAGGGTTTCACGAAGAGCCCAGCCCTAGGAGGGAAGTTATCACCACTTCCAGATCTTTGGCGTGTTGCTCCCAGATGGTTGAATGAATTAGATGTCATCAGTGTATGACATGGTGCATGATGATTGAAGGTCGCCTGGCACATTATCAATAAGGCGTATAAAGGTCTATGATGCATTTTTCAACTTAAAAAACACCTTAAACTAGAAGATCCCCTAATTTTTCTGGATGGCTGTGAGTCATTCCTGCCCATGCTTAACTCTTATATGATCGAAATATTTACCAGGCTAAACTAAAAAAATACCTGTAACCTTGCAATTGCCTGAGCAATTGGTTGTTCCAGGGGGACAAAATAAGGGTTTGAAATGTTACATTATATACATGCCTATAATTAACGCAGGGTTGCAGGGATCCATCAGCCTTCTGAGCTAAGACAACTGGAGAAGCAATATAGAAGGACTTATTGACAAATAATCTTTACCAGCGTGTCACCCAGATATATATATTAAAAGCTTTGTCTTCTTCCTCAGAGCATGGGTATAAAGAGAAGATAGTTTGACCAAGTGTACTATCAACTGAAACTCCAGATCATACTATGAGTGTGGTGGGAGCCTGATATACAAGATCCTGTCAAAGAGATTTTGTGTGGGGTGAAGAAGGAAAGTAAATCTGGGGGAAGAAATATAGTGAAAGATGGTAAAAATTTTAATTAAGGAGTTCTTAGGCGGAAGGGCATAGTTAAGTAAGTTTACTCCTCTGAGATCATTTTGTAAACAAGAGAGAGTTGTAGTTTAACATGATATTCACCTACTGAAAAAGCCACCAACTAACTCCAATAATTACAGGGTATAGCAAATAAAAAGCTGCTCAAAAATTTGTCGCAGAAAGTTAAGTTATGATCAAAAAACTGGATGCTGCACAAGATGGCACTACATGGGTTGAGAAGATGTGCTTAATATTAGAGTTGTCACCTCTGTTTCCAGGCTTAGGGCCTGTGAAATTCTGAGGTCCACAAACTGCCAGCCGCCCCTGTGTCAGTGGGCCTGCACAGTGACCCCGTGTGACCCTGAACAGAAAGTAATGAAAATGTAAAATATGTCTGATATTCATTGACGGAAGTTTTGAGCGAGAACAGGAGTTGGAGAAGGAGCCAAGAGGAAGAAAATGACTGTAGTAACTAGCAGGTGACGCTGCTTACTTCCCCTAAGAACATCTGCTGGGTATACCTGACCACATGAACAGGTAGGATTCTTAGGTAAACCCAGATACTTTCTAAAAAGGGAGATAGATTGAGAGTTGAAATTAAGTGGGAGTTCTTAACAACTAGATAGGTGAACGTCTAACTCTTTACAAAGAGGATGGCATAGAGCACTGAAATTGATGGTGATCATTTTTTTCATGGCTGCAGATAATTGTAAGAAGACTGTACATGCACTATGGGTGTATAAATACCCAGTGGATGACATAGAATGCCAAGGGCAAAGCTCACCTAAAGACTAGATAGCGTGAATTCTAGGGAATAAACAATGAATAGTTTAATTCAGTTAACACCAAATGCCCCATAATATGTCAGAAGGCTGCAATGGAGCAACCGCGGGTCTTACTGAGGCATCACTCAAGGGCAAGAGAGGCAGGGATAGTAACAGCCCTTATAAATTTTGTAATGGTTTGCATTTTTATAAGAACATACTAAAGGAGTATGAGAGTAGAGGTTGGCATGTTGCTTAAACTTAGTAGCAGATCGGAAGTGAATATTGAAGTTGCAGGTAAACATGGCGTGTATGATGATTGGAAGATAAAATAAAATTTACACAGGTGCACTACCTCAGTTACAGTATGGAGGGTCACTGGATTACTGGATCACAAAGCCCACTCCTTGAAATTTAATGTTTATCTTCAGATGGCGGAGTACATTGCTGGATGTTGTTAGAAACATATAAAGATCAGATGTAGAGGCAGATTCCACCGTAAAAGTTTAGAAAATAGGTTATTTAGATAGAGGAAGATAAAAAATGAGATAATTACGACCTACCAAGGAGAGAGGCTGCCTTTATAGTAGGGATGAGGAAGAATTGGAATTCATCATAGGAACTGGCCTGCACCTTGGCCTCTGAGGAAATCATAATTGTATAGGTTGAGAAAAGTGCATAAGTTAAGGAGGATTTGATAGGTTTGGATCATGCCATAAATTTCTTTATCTTGAGTGTACCAGATTTGAGATTAATCCAAAGTGATGTTACCAATCTTGGATGATTGATCCAGACTGGTGAGCCATTGACACTAGTTATATCAGGAACTCGTTTAATGAGAATTTTGATCAAACAAACATTGGTGATGAATTGAGAAATAAAGAGGTTGATATACAATCTGAACTACTATCAACAATTCGAGTTTTACTTACTAAAAGTACTTAAGTTTATTTAGGGGTTTTGGTGGGGTGAGCTATTTTCTTATTTATTTTAAGTGATCAGGCCCTAATTGGGTGAGCCTTAGGTCCTTCAGAAGGCCCTATAATAAACTAGCTCTTTGCACACCCATTCAATTATAATTATCAATGTAGAATAGCGAATGGGGGCATAGAGGGAGGATCCTTGATAGCCAGGGCAGTAACCCATCGCTCATCTACCATGTGAGCTGGGTCACTGATCTGGAAAAGGGGTTCCAATGTAGGCTTGGTCTCTTTCTTACTCCTGTAGAAAATTGCTAACGATCCAGCTTTAGGGGATGGCCATCTGGACTTACACCTTAACCTTCTTCAAATGCGTTACCATATTGCTAAGTTATCATTTTATAGATAATTCATTATAAAGATCAGCTGCAAAATTCACAGAGGTAAATTTAGAGAGACAATTAACGTTTGGTGTTTAATTCCAAGCCAATGCGGAATTTTGACGTTGTAGGCTTGTAGTTAAAGCCCATCAAGCCAGATGACTTTACAGCTCTTAAAATTTTGTAACCAGCAAAGAAAAGCGTTATTTATGGACCATCTAGTACTAAAAAAGCGTTATTTACACTACTGTTCTACACCCCATAAACATATACCCAGAAAAGCTGTCGTGCATAGAAGTTAACCAAGTATTTCTCTCATTTAATTTTAGTTTCAATATATAATGTCCAAAGATTGGCTACCATAAACCACTGAGTGCTTGATTCCCTCAAAGTCAACATGTAATAACACTGACCTGAAAGCAGTGAGGGATGCATACATCGAAAAATATATGGTTTACCAAAATAAAGGTAGCTCATTTTCGGAAGTTTAGAGAGGCAACCTTTAGTTTGTCAAATGCTGGTTGACAGTTTGCTGTCCTTTCTAATTTTAATTGAAACTTTAACAAAAAGAACATTGGTTCTCCAGTTCATTAAAGGTTTTTACAGATCATCAATAGAAGCCAATCATTCCAAGGATTACTTGACCATTGCACCTGCTCTTCAACCAGTTCATTTTTCAATTGCTTAATTCTTTTCTAAATGGGGTTATAATCCCTTCTTGTTAATATATATC